>JABSTQ010006479.1:0-14833 GCA_013358835.2 Ixodes persulcatus | reverse complement strand
CCGCTACAAAGAATGAAAGCCATTTAGAACTCCCTGTAAAGCCGAATTAGAGCGCAGCTCTTGAGGAGGAGGATGGAAGGGTAGTGAGGGGAGGGTATACCCCTCCTCCCTCCTCCTAACCTCGTCATCCTGCCTGCTACTCCTCCTCCCCTCCTCCCTCCTTCTCCTCCTTCCCTGCTCCTCGTTCACCCCCTCCTCCTCCCCTCATCCTTCAACCTCCTGTCCTTGTGTCCTCCGCCCCCGTGACCCCCGTGACGTCACGCGGGTCACGTGACCTCAGGGGGGTGACGTGACCTCAGGGGAGCCACGTGACTTTAGGGGGTCACGTGACCTCAGGGGGTCACGTGACCTCACGAATGCGCCGACGGCGTCGGCGACGGCGACGCCGCTCAAGCCGAAATCGGGCGCCTAAGAGCTGCGCTCTAAAACAGGCAGCCGCACAACACTTCTGAAGGCGTGCAGTTGTGATTGATGTTTGCTGTAACCCAAGTTCATTGAGGAGATATGCCTCTAGACATCTCGAAGAACGAGAAACGACTCGGACTTATAGAAATATCCAAGGTCAACAATTACGCGGTGTATGGAACTACTCGTCGGAAACGCCGGCAGCCATGTTATTATCGTTTGAAATCGAACTAGAAGCGCTCATCTCGCGTTATACTGGGTGTTTCAAGGAGCCGCCAGGCTCTTTAAATCGACCGCAAAATTCGGTTCCTTAACCTATCGCGCTACGCCTTTGTGAAGCGTTGCCCACAGATGGTGCATGTTTTTTTGTAAAATTTGCAAAGAGCGAACTTACTTGAGGAAAAAGTAAAGAAAGAAAACGGCTTAGCTCCTATGGAAACGTAGCGAAGCCACCGGTCTTCAAAAAACACGGCGCCGTTTCGCACGGGAGACAAGAGATGGCGCAAGCGGTCGCGACGCCAACTGCCGCCAACGAACGAGCATACGGCGCCGAGAGCCGGCGTCTTTAGCAGACGATCTTTTCGTCTCAAAAGCGGCGCGCGTTCCGCAGGTGGCGACAGAACCAAAGACAGACGCGGCGACAAAAAGGAACTGCAAAGGAGACGACATAAGTACCCCGATAAAAACAAAACAGTTAAAATATCTCGACAAACGATTTTTTTAATCGATTATGTCTCCATGCAATATGTTTTATTAGTAAGGATGATAAAATAATGCATTGGCAACTGACCACAGAAAAGCTCGCGCCGCTTTTGAGTCGAAAATATCGTCTGCTATGTTGGCTCTCGGCGCCGTATGCTCGTTCGTTGGTGGCAGTTGGCGTCACGAACGCTTGCGCCATTTCTTGTCTCGCGTGCGAAGCGGCGCCGTATCGTTTGAAGACCGGTGGCTTCGCTGCGTTTCCATAGGAGCTAAGACTTTTTCTTTCTTTACTTTTCCCGCAGGTAAGTTCGCTTTATGCAAATTTTACAAAAAAACATGCACCATCTGAGGGCAACGCTGCACAAAGTCGTAGCGCGATAGGTTAAGAAACCGAATTTTGCGGTCAATTTAAAGTGCCTGGCCACTCCTTGAAACACCCAGTAGTTGCTAACAGCAGTTAATTCAATCGATTTTTTTTGTTTCTCAAACATTAAAATACGTTGAATAGAAGACGCTCACGGCCGAGAGAAACATTTTTTCAACTCCATTCCACAGGTAAATTATCTATTTAGTCAATTACAGCTAAGAAGCGGTGTTTAGCTACCTAAGGTATTCTGCTAATGGTGGTGATAGCGGAGTATGGCTGCCACCTCCTAAATCGCGTTTCGCGGCATAAATATGGCGCCACAAAGAAATATATGTTCTTGCAATTTTTAATGAAACACGTGTCCCACTTAGGCGCTTCACATTTTTTTTTCAGTGATATTTTAGACGTTTTTTTTTAATTTCAGGTGCGTTTCAAGTTGGGGTTCCGCGAGTGTCAAATCCAAGGCACAAGAGTGTATTACAATCAGCCGCAATATTTAATCGAGAAATAGAAAAAAAGTACAACTCAACGTTTTTTCTTTGCATGCACAGGACAGGACGAAATATCCTTGATGGGTTCCCTTGTGTACGCCTTTCACCTTACCATGTATATTACGACGGAGCACGTAAGAAACGTCAAGTTTACTTGCCCTACTTTGCCTTACATCTTGCAGATTTTTAACATGGACATTTGCAGCATAAATTGGGAAATATACTGGGAGGACTACGTAAAAGGAATTCGACGCTACCTGGCCAAGCAACAGACTACACCAATTTCTGATTTGTCGATTCAAAAAGAAAGGTAAAAAATGGTACATTCCCGCACGCTCAAGATAGCGTAGAATCATTTACACCTGTAATGTAGTTCAATTTCTTAAATTAATATTTCTTCTTATTTCTTTTTAAAACATTATTAAATAAATATTATGTTCAGTCATTAAGAGTACGAATTTTACTTTCTACTTCACGCGAGCATGAGCTTAAGATTACAATATTCTGTTATTCTTGAAAAGTGAAACTTCTAGAATGCAATTTTTTAGCAGAATCTTAACCCAAGGACAGAAGGGTTGATAGAGGCGTACCGTTAAACGACACCAATAACGTGTTTTATGTGCAATAATATATATACAGGGTGTTTTTTTTTAAGCTTAACAGAATTGTTTTTTAAAAACCATGAAAGCTAGGTTAATGCGGTTTGTGCAGGTGAGTCATACGGCCAGGGGAACATATTATAGGAGGCTAATAGTAACGATCATTCGGCTAATTAGTTAAAAATCGTTAATGAACTTTTTAATTAATGAAAATAGACATATAGTTCCAATTAGAAACTTGCTCAGCGTCATCGAAAACCAATAGATCAGTAATTTTCAGAAAGACTTTGAGCGCGTGAGAAGCGTAGTAGTGCACTAAAGTTAGCACTCGTGGAGCACGTACAAAGCTATCGGTTGCGATAAGGCGCCCGCGCAATTTTTCCGTCGCTTACCTAGCCCCAGCCTTGTACCTGCTCCACGAGCGGTAAATTTCGTGCACTACTACGCTTCTCACACGTTCAAAGTATTTCTGAAAATTACTGATTTAGTGGTTTTCGATGACGCTGAGCAAGTTTCTAATTGAAACTATATGTCTATTTTTATTAATTAAAAAGTTAATTAACGAATTTTAACTAATTAGCCGACTGAACGTTACGATTAGTCCCCTATACTATGTCCCCCTGGCCTTATAACTCACCTGCGCAGACCGCATTAACCTAGCTTTCATGGTTTGTTTTTAAAAATTATGTTAAGCTTAAAAAAAACACCCTGTATATACTATAGGGTCCTTCGTGTTCCGACAAAGCCCAATAGTTCCCAATATTTGAACCCCGAACATGTTTCTTCAAAATCGGGTTAAAGCAGGTTTCGCCAAATTTTGAAATTGAATTCCAGCATGTTAATAACTACTTTCTTCAGAAAATATTTTATTGCTCCTGGCATTAGAAACCAAACTAGATTTTCTTGTATTCAGTGAACCGCAATGATATAGGTACGGTGCCAAAATTTTGTTTTTATATCTATTGTGAAGAATCCTTTGGACTCCGTTTTCCGTTTCAATTAGTGCAAAAATATAATTATAAAAACAAAAGAGAAAAGACTTCACTGAAAACTTTCTTTCAAAAGAAACAGCAGATATTTTGTTCCCGTCTACCTGAAGTGATATTGATGTGCATTGCAATTGTACGAGTAATCTCTGGTGTTGAGAGAACGTTGTCTCAATTCTGACGTGTCCAAAGGCCGTACAGGCCTAGGAGAGAGACAAAGACACTGTTTATGAATATGACTGACTATTTGAGCAACACGGATTATTAAGAATCAAAGTTCAGATGTGAGCTCTCCTACCACGCATCTGTGTTATCGGAAATACTTTATTGACTTGACTGTGAAAAAAAAAACAAAAAAAAACGAATGAATTTATTGAAACTGATGGGTTATTTTATTTTTAATTTTACATACATTTTTAAAACATACATAAAAAAGCCGAAATCCAGTATAATTTCTTGAAAAACCTGATTTTACCCAATTGTTACCCCCCCCCCCCCTCATGCTTCTTGAAAAATGCAAGACCCTATTCATTTACGTGATGCAAACATTAATCAGCATGGTTCAAGGTTTAGTGCGAATATTATAAAAGAAAAAAAGAAGTGGCTGCTTGTCTTGTGCAGGTTAAGAACAGCAGGACAAGCCTTTCTCACAAAGCTCTCTGCATGCTATGAATGGTGGTTTCCTTGTCTCGTCTTACCGCCTCTCTAGCGTTCGCACTGTTAAAGTAAAAAAAAAAAAGAGGAGCGCACTTTCGGTGGAGCATGTCCCTCTCTTAACGTTCAACAAACTATAGGTGCCGAATCCTATGGTGATTTCATCTAATGAATTTACTCATGAAACTAAGCCGGATTTTCACGAGGATACTGACACGAGCCGTACCACTTTGTTTATTACAGGCAAAGACATTTGCAGACTACCCTACTAATTCTGCTGCTTCTGACAGTTCTGACCATCGCTATTGGATTCTTCACTTTCTAGCTTCAAAGAGCACGGGTAACGTTTGGACCCACGTAAACTACCTACCGCTAATATGGTAATTTCTACGCTAACCACGATATACTTATACTTCGAAGTTCTGTCACGGTAAATGAAGAAAGAAGGGGAGTCATCATGTCAAGTTACTTTAACGTAGTTGCTATAAAGAAGAAGTCGAATTTTTTTGGCGTACTTAACCTGGAACAAATTTTGTTTTCATCAATTCAGGCACAGGAACCTATTTTAATTTTTGAATGCACGGAATCAATTTGGTTCAATAAACATTGCGTATCAACCACTTTAATTTGTATAATCAGCATGTTATATTTTTATTTAAAAAAATAATGAAAACAAATATACCTTTGTATGCTCTGAAGGCAGATATATGTTCTGTGGCGTATCGACTTCAATGCCATGCTCCAAAAATATACTGGGAAACAAATAAAATGTTTCGTACAAAGATGTTTGTAGAGGCATATTTGGGAATGTTCGCAAAATTTTAGGTAGCAAATAATAAACATGAATTTAAGATTCTTTGTAGTAAGATATAGATACCATATAGTAAGAAGATATTGAGGGTTTGTCGCTTAGAGTTTGGGATCAAGCGTGAATCAAAGATGTCACACCTAACGATCGTTAAACCTTTGCGTCATTCCTCGCTTTTGAATTTCCTTTCATGTTACGATATTGAATAGGAATGTTTTTCACCTTACACAAGCATACTGGCACTAGTAAAGCCCAAGTATGCTCGCACGCAATGCCACCAAGCACACCTTTTACCGCTGCGTAATTTTAAGAAAAAAATACGGACGTTTTCTCCTTCCCAAAACTTAATGACGAAATTGTAAGAATCGTAGTGTTGGCGCTGTCTGCACTGCGATTCCCAGGATATTGTCATAAAGCTTTGCAATCCGAGCACTGATGATTTTTAAATGTGACTCATGCCGTACACACGAGTACTTGATGAGATTCAATTTGGGCACTTGTCAATTAATAACGTGCTTTTAAAGTAGTGGCTCGTGCCCAACTGCTTTACTGGGTGGAATAAGCCTACCCTTAATTATGTATGGAACTTAGAGCGCGAACCCTGTGTTTCTTCATCCCCGTCCTTATGGTACAGAAAACTGCAGGCATGACGCCCTGAGAGGTGCCCAATGCGTGCAAACCTGTGCAACTTTGTGTGAACATAGCTTTTACAAGCTTTTGATATCACGGGCTTGTTCGCTCACGCAGTGACTTGGCGGCGGCCAGTTCCCTTGGTTGCAATCGCCTATACTTGGAGGCACATAATTGGCTCCACATCACGTGGACAATTATCCTGTTCCCTGCGTTCATGGGTGAACACTCCCAGTTTTCCTCCAACTTCTTTGCGACTGCCGTTGTGTTGAGGAAAACTAAACCTAAGCACATACGTATGATCCCTGAGACGATTTGATTGGTAAGCTCGAATCATAAAATTTCAGCTGCGTTGAGACTAGTTGTTTGTCCGTTTTTTGTTTTGTTCCCCATCTCTGGGTCCATAAATATAATTTTCTAACCAGCTCGCCCGCGCTCTCTCAATTTTGACAACAATAACAAATGTTTCGTCGATGATGGGTGTCAAATAATACATTTGAGCAGTATTTACTGAAAGTACAAATATTGTTGTATCACACCTTTGAAACTAAACGTTTCTGATCATTAAAGATAAAGCGTAGTTTTTTAAGCATCAAGCATTGCAACACGCAAATATTTAAAATTTAAAAAAAATTACATATCTACAGTACTGTGGGAATTTGCACGGAACCGCCCAACAATATAAATTTTTTATTTTCATTCGAAGATATGTATTTAAAGCTATCTGTGATGGGCGCTCGAACGGGGTTCGCTCCGGTGATTTATACACACCGAAGACATATTGTCACGAACGACAAATGATGAGGCGATAATAACTGAAGAAACTAAACGTTTAATGGGGCGAATTTGCGCCCAAAACAAAAAGGGAAGAGAAGAAAACAGCCGAGAGTCGCGGGCGTCGATGTCGGCGAAACCGCAGGATCGAGCGCTGCAGTGGGACGGACTGACTGCAGATCGCCACGCGGAGCCCCTTATGTACGCGCTTTGGTTTCTGGAACAATCAGCCTCGAAGGTTCGGAGACTAGAATATTCGGAACTCGATCAGACGAGAATGTTCTCGAACTCAGGAGAACTCCATGTTGAAAGAATAAATAAAAGAACATTCCACTGACTGGAATCGAACCTAGACTTTCCGCGCGACAGTCAAGCGCGGTAACCACTCTGCCACGCACGCTTTTTTTTTCTTTATTGCCTGCATAGCACAACACACAAGAGATCACATGAACAACACTTCAATGTTAAAAAGGCCTGCCATACCTTGGCAGGTCCAATTGGTCGAAAATTCCCTTAGGGTGATCAGTTTGTCCAGAATAGGCAGCCATTCAGGTGGCTCACAGCGCGTTTTGTACGTTTCTTTGATGTAAACAATACTCTCAATAAAATAATCTCTGACGGAACGAAGAGTGGGTGTTTGGGCGAGTTGGTTTGACATCTTATACTAACTTGTGCGCAGCAAAGACGAGGACAAAAGGAGAGAACAGGACACAACAAGGCGCAACTTTCAACTAAATTTTATTGAAAACGTGTTCCGGTATTTATAGTCTCAACCATCGTCACAATGACAACACACAAAACGACAAAAGCAAAAGAAAAACGACCATCACAGAGCATAATTGGAAAATAACACTATCTCTTTCGCAGGAAAAACAATTCCTTCTCCGATAATGCAATCGACGGCATAGCAACACACGTGTCTCCCAAATAATCAATGTGCTCGGCTTCTACGATTTCGCGTGTTAACGATGACTAGCATTTTCCAATTTTTTCGCATCCATCCAGTAGTGGGGTACAACCGCATGTCCTGCAATGCAAGTCAAGAAAGCCACCGTTCTTTTTTTGCACGTTGTCATTGTGCTCGCGGAGCCAATCATTTAGGCAGCGCACCGTCTGCCCGACGTAGTGCTTGCCACAGGACAACGGAATGCGATAAACCACACCATCTGTGCAGTCGACAAATTTCGTTCTGTGTTTCTTTTCACATCCGTGTTTTGCACGCACGCCAGGCTTTGATAATTTGGACAGGTCCATGAGCTTATTGGGCGCAGAAAACACTACCTTTACATTTCATCGCATTGCTACATTCTTTAAATTGTGCGACACTCGGTGTATGTACGGTATTACAACTTTTCCTTTTTCTCTTGCCAGCTGACCTCCATCGTTTTCCACGAGACAGCGCTTTCTTAGAAGGCCCTCCGCGACCGCAATAAGAATGTGTTTAGGGTACCCAGCTGTGAGCAAGCGCAAAACTTGCTGATCCAAACCACTGGAGATCAAATGCTCACAGGACTTTTTTAGTGCATTGGTGAAACACAGGTGAACAATACTTCTTTTGACTAGCTTGGAGTGAGCTGAATGAAACGGAAGTAACGACTTATTCGCACGTGGCTCATAGCACCAACAGATGTGGTCGTCAAGAAATAGAAATTTGATGTCAAGGAAGCGAATAGTGTTGTCCACGGGTATCTCATGCGTGACCTCGAGTGTGCCAAAACATTTCTTAAAGGTTGTCAGGGTTTTGACAGTCTCTGCTTCAAAAGCGGTTGTGTCACATGGGATGAAAATTAAAAAAATCATCTACGTACCTAAAAACTTGTTTTACCTTCGATCCTTGAAGCCGGGCGTTAAGAGTGCTATCAAGTTCAGCTAAATATAAATCGCTTAGAACAGGCGCGAAACACGAGCCGATGCATATGCCCGGTTTTTGCAAGTAAGGCTTGCCTCCCCACTGAATAAAAGTTGTTCGAAGATAAAAACTGAGTAATTCTAAAAAACCGCTGCTTGACATCCCTAGCTCATTCTGAAAAGCGACCACTCCAAACTTGTCGATGCACTTCTCTACACACGAAAGCAAGCTGGAATGTGGCAGGGAGTAATAAAGGTCTTTCACATCGACCGAAAACGCCCTCAGAGCGTTTCCTTTTTGAGTTTTTACGAAGTCTAGAACTTCTTCAGAGCATCTGACGATGGCAGCGCCCCGTCTGCCCGACGCACTACGTCGGGCAGACGGGGCGCTGCCTAAATGATCGGCTCCGCGAGCACAATAACAACGTGCAAAAAAAGAACGGTGGCTTTCTTGACTTGCATTGCAGGACATGCGGTTGTACCCTACTGCTGGATATATGCGTAAAAATTGGAAAATGCAAGTCAGTGTTAACACGCGAAATCGTAGAAGCCGAGCACATTGATTATTTGGGAGACACGTGTGTTGCTATGCCGTCGATTGCATTATCGGAGAAGGAATTGTTTTTTCCTACGAACGAGATAGTGTTATTCTCCAATTATACTCTGTGATGGTCGTTTTTATTTTTTTTTGCTTTTGTCGTTTTGTGTGTTGTCATTGTGACGATGGTTGAGAATATAAATACCGGAACACGTGTTCAATAAAATTTAGTTGAAAGTTGCGCCTTGTTGTGTCCTGTTCTCTCCTTTTGTCCTCGTCCTTGCTGCGCACAAGATTGTATAAGCTGACGGAACGCGCGTCTACATCGGCGTGCTGCACAGCCATCCTTGTCCGCCATATACTATGTAGACTAAGCACCACAAACATGTCATAGGGCACGCCCAAAACGTTATCTACAGGAAGGAAACGAATGCCATAGGCTGTTATCGGAATGGTGCGCTGTAGAATGTCCCAGTGAAATACTGCGTCCCAGCAGTACAAGAATATGGGGTTTACAGTTTCGGGCTGGCGGCATAAAAGGCAGTTTACTGACCAGGGAACGAAAAGCCCCTGAAGGTCAAACTGGAATTTTTTCCAAGTCTTTTAAGAACATCTTTTCCGGGGCTAGCGCAATTTAAAGATCTATACATTGGTTCCGGTAACACCAAATCGATTAAGGCTTTGTACAGCCTCTTACGCGAGACGTCACTAAAGTACTCTAACGAGAAACGCACCTTCAGAAAATGAAAAGATCCTACAACTTCATACTAAAAACCTCGCTCCTTGGGCATTCAACATCACTAGACGAAACAACATAATCAGGTAAACTCCTCCAGAGTCTAACGTGTAATACAGTCCTTAAAAAGAAATCCCTCTGATCGTGCGGGAAAATAAATCTCGACACAACCTGTCGCAGAAACAGATGGGTTAAACCCAACCCACCACTTTGCACAGAACGAAACAAATTAGTACGCCTGGTTCGGTCCCATCCCGAGCCCCATATAGAAACAGCAAATACTCTGTGAAGTTTTTGAACATTGACCCTTGACATCCATAAAACCTGCAGAACGTACCACACTTTAGCCACGATAAACAGATTACAAACAGTCGAACGAGCAAACATTGACAGACCGCGCCCCCCCCCCCCCCCCTTACTGTTTTCTCTCGGACTTGCTCTGTTTCCTCTTTCCAATACTCTGTGGTGTCACGGTAGTGCTCGAAAGGCACACCAAGATACTTTGCCGGTGAACAAGTCACTGGATGTTCTCAAAACCATGGGGCGTGCTTTCCCAGCTGCCCCAGCTGCCATGCCAAAAACCCACACATTTGCCCCAATTGATTACACTTCCCGACAACTTACAAAAAGAAACCGCTACTCTCACAACTTCTCTCACACTTTCTGTGTCCTCGCAGAAAACAGCGATGTCATCTGCATAAGACAACACCTTAACTTCACATGACGACAGCTTATACCCCCGTATTTGATCATCATGCATAAGCTTTAAACAAAAAAGGTTCCAAATAAATAGCGAACAGCAGAGGTGATAAGGGGCGCCCCTGCCTGACCGACGATCTGACCTAAAACTTTTCGCTGACTTCTTTATTAATAATGATGATTGCGAAACACTCCGCGTAGGACATTTTAACCCCATCTAAAATTACTGATCCAACGTTCACGTGGTCCAAAGTACGAAACAGAATGTCGTGCGCAACGCGATCAAACGCCTTTTCTAAATCGAGCTGCATCATCGCTACGTGCACCTCAAATGCATCGCAACACTCTAAAATACTTCGTGCCACGTGAATATTTGTGAAAATTGTTCGCCCCTTGATGCCACACGTTTGGTGGTGCCCGACGATTTCTGTTACTACGCTTTGTAATCTTCGTGCTAAAACCTTCATGAACACCGTATAGTCTACGTTTGTCAAACTTATTGGGCGATAAGACTTTACTGACGAGAGCTTCACGGGATCGTCGCACTTTCGTATTAATATAATATGGCTGCTCCGGAAAGACGGAGGCGTTACCTTTTTTTGTCATACATCTCCGTAATCACGCGCTGTAATACCACCGCTAGGTCGGATTTGAAAGCCTTGTAAAAGGCTGCGCTTAGACCGTCTGGTTCAGGTGACCTTCCTAGACCAAATTCATCTAATGCCCTTTCTATTTCCCGCACGCTAACTGGTTCCTCGAGACCCTTTTTAACCTCTTCATCTAGCTTCGGCATTAATAAAAGAAACTCCTTGTCAAACCCTTCTTCAAGATCTCTTTTATGTCCTAAAAGATCCCGATAATATTCCAGAAATGCGCGTTCAATTATTGTCTTTTCGAGGGAAAACATGGTTCCGTATTGTATTTCTTTTATCTCAATTCACAACGCGTATCTCTTTTCGTCATCAAGTGAACGCTTTGCAGGCGATTCACCTAACCACAGTCGCTCGGCCACGCACGCAGTCGCTCGCCGACGTGCGTGGCATTACTCCCCCCTTTAAAAAGTGCATCGCCCCGATGCAACACAAAATAAATCAAAGCAAATAAAAAGAACGGTAAAATAAAGAGTCGGTTGGAGCACATAGGGTCAACAGTCCTATTGAGCATAGTACGGCTTCAGACGCACGACGTGGACGACTTCAGGTCGCGGTAGGCGGCGTGATGATGTTCTTGTTCCGTCGGGCATCACCTCGTAGTTCAGATCTCCAAGCCGACGAAGTACCTTATAGGGTCCGAAGTAGCTCTTTAGGAGTATCTCGCTTAGACCGCGTCGTCGTATTGGGGTCCAAACCCATACACGGTCTCCGGGCTTGAAGCGAACGTCGATCCGGAGAAGGTTGTACCGCGTAACATCGACACGTTGATCTTGAATTCGGAGTCGGGCGAGCTGGCAAACTTCTTCGGCTCGTTGAGCAACCACCTGGGCGTCCGGGATCCCATCGTCAGCTGTTCGTGGGGTAGCATTGCGTCGAGTATGGTCGTTACTTTTCTGCCATGCACCAGCTGAAACGAGGTTACTCTTGTCGTCTCTTGCACCGCCGTGTTGTAAGCAAACGTAACGTAGGGTAACACCTCGTCCCAAGTCTTGTGCTCTACGTCGAAATCCATGGAGATCATGTCGACGATAGTTTTGTTTAGCCGTTCTGTTAGTCTATTTGTCCGCGGATGGTACGCAGTGGTTCGACGGTGGCCGGTGCCACTGAGACGAAGGATCTCTTGCGACAGCTGGGCCATGAACGAAGATCCACGGTCTGTAATGAGGACTTCGGGAGCGCCATGCCGGAGGACAGTGGACTCGATGAAAAACTTGGCGACTTCTAGAGCCGTGCCAGATGGGAGGGCTTTCGTCTCGGCGTACAGTGTAAGATAATTTGTGGCGACAATTATCCAGCGGTTTCCCGACGTTGACGGCGGGAAAGGGCCAAGTAAATTCATTCCGATCTGCTGAAACAGCCTGGACGGGGGAGCAATCGGATGTAGAAGAGTTGACGGTTTCGTCAGCGGTTTTTAGAGCGCAGCCCTTAGGCGCCCGTTTCCGGCTTGAGCGGCTTCAGCGTCGGCGTCGCCGTCGGCGTAACCGCGCGTTGCATGCAACCTGAGTCAACCTGGGGCAACCTGGGGCGGTCACGTGACCCCCCAGGTCACGTGACCGCCCCAGGTCACGTGACCCTTCAGGTCACGTGAACCCCCCCCCCCCCGAGGTCACGTGACCCCCGTGAGGGGACGAGAAGGAAGGATGAGGTGGAGGTGAAGGAGAAGGAGGGGGTGGAGGAGGAGGATGAGGGAAAGAGAGGAGGAGGAGTAGCAGGCAGGATCGCAAGGGAGGAGAAGGGAGACAGGGTATACCCTCCCCTCAGTACCCTTTCGTCCTCCTCCTCAAGAGCAGCGCTCCAATTCAGCGTTACAGGGAGTTGTAAACGGCTTTCATTTTTTTTGCGTCGCTGACACTCGTGGCATGATCGAATGTAGAGGTGAACGGTCTTCGGTAGCCTCGGCCAGTAGTACTTTTCTCGAATCCTGGCGAGCGTCCTGCTGTAGCCAAGGTGTCCAGCCGTTGGGTCGTCATGGCATTCTTGGAAGATTTCGTCTCGAAGGCTAGCAGGAATAACCAAAAGCCATGCTGTGTTGTTGTTGACGACGTTCTCCTTGTACAGCACCCCTTGCCGCATGGAGAAGGTATGCAGGATGCTTAAGAAAGCACGGAGAACCATACTTGCTTGTCCCTCTAAGTGTTCAATGAGCGCTCGCAGTTCATGGTCGTCTCGTTGGAGTGCTGCCATGTCGCTGACGTCCAAAGCGCCGAGGAAACACTCATCGTCGTCGACTTCGATACAGGCAGGACCGGCCTCGACAGGAGCTCTTGACAGGCAGTCGGCGTCATTGTGCTTCCGGCCCGACTTGTACACAACGGTTATGTCGAACTCCTGCAGTCGTAGGCTCCACCGGGCAAGGCGTCCGGAGGGGTCTTTCAGATTCGCGAGCCAGCAAAGCGAGTGGTGGTCCGTGACCACGCGAAAAAGACTTCCATACAAATATGGGCGAAACTTTATTAATGCCCAGAGGACAGCAATGTACTCCGTTTCAGTTGTAGAGTAGTTCGTCTCCGCTTAGACAGCGTCCGACTCGCGTATGCGATGACTGGCTCTGCCCCATCCTGCCTTTGAACTAGCACCGCGCCACGTCCGGTGTTACTGGCGTCCGTCTGAATCTCTGTATCAGCGAACTGGTCGAAATGACCAAGAATCGGGGGCGTCTGGAGTCTTCGTTTCAACTCATCGAATGACTGCTGATGTTCTTCTGTCCATTCGAACTTTACTGCGTCCTTCGTGAGGTGCGTCAGCGGTGCGGACAGCTTGGCAAAGTCCCGAACAAATCGTCGGTAGTAGGCACAAAGTCCGAGGAATCTTCTCACGGGCTTCTTGTCAGACGGCGGCGTAAATGCAGCTACGGCGCGGGTCTTCTCGGAGTCAGAGAGAACTGCTTTGTTGTTTACGACGTGGCCAAGGAATTTAAGTTCACCATAGGCGAATCGACATTTTGTTGGCTTGAGTGACAGGCAGGCGGTCTTGATGGCTTGAAGCATGGCTCGAAGTCGTTTCAGGTGCTCGTCGAAATCTCGTGAAAATACCACGACATCGTCGAGGTAGACGAGGGAGCTCTGCCATTTCAGACCTGCCAGCACGGTGTCCATGACACGCTGGAAGGTGGCTGGCGTTGTACAAAGTCCGAACGGCATCACTTTGAATTTGTACAGTCCGTCGGGAGTGGCAAAGGCAGTTTTCTCCCGGTGGCGTTCGTCGACTTCAATCTGCCAGTAACCACTCTTCAGGTTCTTCGACGAAAAATATCGGGAGTGGCGCAGTCGGTCTAACGTATTGTCGATGGGGGGGGGGGGGGGAGCGGATAGACGTCCTTCTTTGTCACGGCGTTCAGTCGACGATAGTCCACGCAGAACTGCAGGGTTCCGTCCTTCTTCTTTACAAGAACGACTGGGGATGCCCATGGACTTCTTGAGGGTTGAATGATGTCGTCGTGAAGCATTTCCTGGACTTGATCTTGAATCACCTTCCTTTCCTTTAAGAAGACTCGATACGGTAACTGGTGGACAGGGAGCGCGTCGTCGTCGGTAACAATGCGATGTTTCGCCATTGGTGTTTGGCGAACTTTCGACGACGTGGCAAAACAGTCACTGTATTCGACGAGGAGATCAACCAGTTGCCGGCGCTTAGGAGCTGGGAGCTCGGGGTCGATGTCGATCGGCGGCGGCGACGTGCTGTTCTGAAGTGACGACGAGGTTTCTTCGGAGATTGCAGTGACCACGGCTGGCGCATGAAGCTCCTCGATGTGGCCCACGGCGGTACCCTTCGTTATGTGCTGCGGCTCCGCTCGGAAGTTTGTCACAAGAACAGTTGTACGTCCTTTTGGAAATCCGTTACGCCTCGTGCGACGCCAATTCCTTTCTCAAGGAGGAGTTGGACGCTGCCTTCCAGAAGAGCTTCACCGTGCATGGCTGCGTCGGTTATGACGGTGACGAAAACA
>JABSTQ010006478.1:142500-367401 GCA_013358835.2 Ixodes persulcatus | reverse complement strand
AAATATGTTGTTTCGTTATTAACACAATATTAAATAGAAATTTTTCAAAAAACATGATGACGTAATTATCGAGAGGCAACTAGAACAAGGACATTCTGGACACCTTGTGAGTATCTATTATTGGACATCCTTTCAAATAGATTCAATAAGCCATCAAAATTACCCAACAAAGTTCGAGTATACTTCAACATTTTAAGGTATTAAAAAAAACAGTGCTTTATTACATGCGGTGAATCACCTAACTTGTACAATTATAAAAAAAAAACCTTCGATAGCTTCTTGAACATGGTATCTAGTCCAACAATTGTATGTAAACGACTCCTCAATAGCGAGCGAGATTAGAAACCAGAAACAAACATTATAGAAGATGGTATGCAATTCGTTAAAATAAATGCCTACGACTCTGATATGGTTTAATATTGGAATCCTATTGGAACTTTGTAACAATTCATCTAGTGAAGTACAAATAACGGCCCATTAGTAGACCACATTGGAATCACATTAACACGTTATGGGAAGAGCCATCACATTTTTCCGTTGGGTTGCCAATAACTGCCGAATATTTGACGACATCAGAAGCCCATTGGGACATCATCTTAAGTACTATCCATTTTATCCAATAAGGTGTCAATGACTACCCAATAGTTGACATCACAAGCTGGTTGGTACTCCTGTGGTAGTGGTTTCCAATTTATCCATTGGGGTGCCAATGACTGCCTTATATTGAGAATGTTGGAAACCTATTGGCACTTAGCTTGAAATGGTATCCAATTAATTCAATGTATTGACGATGACTTACCTACATTGTACCACACTAGAAGCCAATTGGTACGTTATTTGAAATGTTAGGCAATTCGCAGAATGGCGTGCCAATGACATATGATATTGGGAAGCATAAGAAGACCATTGGCACTTGTCTGGAAGTTTTATCCAATTTATGCAGGGGGCGCCAAAGACTGCTCCATATATGACAACATTAGCAGCTCATTAAGGCGCGATAGAAGCAGTTTAAAAATGTATTTCATAGGGTGAAAGTGACTGCCCAATATAAACAGCAATTGACACCATTGGAACTTTATTTAAGGTGGCATGTTTATCAGTTTGAGTGTCAATCATCATCTATATTGAGCGACATTGAAAGCTTATTTTGACCCTATTGCAAGTGGTTTCTAATTTATTCACTGTGATTCCAGTTTATTCCTTATATTGGTGAAAAAGAGGATTGAGGCAATTATTGATGACACCGTTTAAAAAAAAAACAAAAAACATTCCCTATATTGGTTACAAAGCGGAAACAATGGGCCAATACTGGACCTTTTTATCAAAATATTCCAATATTCGCCCTATAGCCTGTGGTTCCTCGGTAACAAATAACTAGCCACCAATAAAACATGGTTCAAATAAAAAAAAAAAAAATTACGATAGTGGATTTTGAATTTGCTGAATTAAAAAAAAACACTTTTTCATACAAGTTTATGAAAGATATATTATGTTAAGCACATGTAATCGTTTTTTAATTAAAATCTTTTATTCTTTTCGCTGAACTTAAATTTATTACATTATTTTAAATAAATCACTTAAAAATTGCAAAAATGGCAGCAATCATCATAGGGCAATCAAAGGTAATTTTTATATTTTAAAATTTGTTCCAACAATCACGATATTTTTCAATTCATGAAACATGATATATATTTCAAAGTGTGGTAGAGGAGTCCTAGTGGTGAATTTGGACAATAAATGAAATGGTGGATAGTACATCGTGCCACTCCCAACATGTGGTTCTCCCCCTTCGATCGTTATTCTAAAGTGTGTGAACTTTTTCAGTGCGACTCACTTACCTTATTTTAATATCCTTGAAACCAACATAAATTACAAAGTAAACTCCTTTTCTTCAATAGAAATTCAACATGATAATTTTAAATTAATATACGTTACATGCATTTGAATTCCCGAAAGTTTCAAAAATACAGTGCATTTGGGAGAGATATTAAAAAAAAAAACACTTAATGTCTATTTGCTATGTCTTTTAATGTAGCAAATTATGGTTCTGGTCTATCAGCAAAAACAAACAGTAAATGTCTTTTTTTTTTTTGTATAACCCTAATTAAAGCTTCGAAATTTTTACTTGTTTGTTGATCCTGTACAGTCGGAAAGTTTTCAAAGTAAACATTAGACAGAAGTCTGTCTGGTTGGAGAAATAATTATTAAAATATGACGACCAACCAATCCCTAAATCAGGGGCCCAACGTTTCGGAACCGGTTCGGCTTCGTCTTCAGGGGCGACTATGGAGGAAAGGATCTTCCTCTATGGCGGAGGCGAATGTGCACGATCCCATCTTCTTCCTCTTTGATCGTTTTCTGAAGACACATGGTGGAGCCCGTTCACATACACAGATGGCAGTGCGCCAAGAGACCTATTGATGTTTGTTGGCGTGGTCTGAATGTGCCAAGATTCAAGCAAGAGCCTCCGGCGAGGATCAGTTTCGATGTCCAGGATGCGCGTGTTTAGAAAGTCAATGCGATGATAATTTTTTTCCCAGTGTTCAGCAACCGCGCTGCGCTCTTGATCGAAGTTGCCCACATCAGCCTTGTGTTGGCGAATCCGTTCATGATAGTTCTTTGTCTCCCCGATGTACGAATCTTTGCTCAAGTGATTCTGACCGACGAAAAGAAGAAGAAACCATCATTTGCGACCTCAAGAAGAACAGATATACGGGCAGCTTCATACACCGCATTGCCAGTCGTCAAAACCAATGTCGACAAAACCACCAGTCACAGGTTGATACGAAACACCGGCCAACCACGCGCATCAGCGTCCCATACATAGAGGGAACAAGTGAAGCACGGGTGCTAGCAAAGGAGGGCATTCAGATGGCCCACAAGCCAATTTCAACCCTTGGACGCTTTATGCCACGACCAAAAGATCGGCCCCCTAAAGAGAAAGCGCAAGGTGTGGTGCAGGAGATTCCCTGCGCGGAGTGCCCTTCCTCGTACATCGGGGAGACAAAGAACTATCATGAACGGATTCGCCAACACAAGGCTGATGTGCGCAACTTCGATCAAGAGCGCAGCGCGGTTGCTGAACACTGTGAAAAAAATGACCATCGCATTGACTTTCTAAACACGCGCATCCTGGACATCGAAACTAATCCTCGCCGGAGGCTCTTCCTTAAATCTTGGCACATTCAGACCACGCCAACAAACATCAATAGGTCTCTTGGCGCAATGCCATCTGTGTATGTGAACGGGCTCTACCATGTGTCTTCAAAAAACGATCAAAGAGGAAGAAGACGGGATCGTGCACATTCACCTCCGCCATAGAGGAAACAGAAGATCCTTTCCTCCATAGTCGCCCCTGAATAAGAAGCCGAACCGGTTTCGAAACGTTGGGCCCCTGATTTAGGGATTGGTTGGTCGTCATATTTTAATAGTCGGAAAGGTGCTTTTCTGGCCAACATTGTTGCGTGGTATAGTTTATTGCCTAATATAATTATCTTATTTCACATGAGACTTAACAAATAAGTGAAACTTTGCGAAATGCGAAGTATAAAGTATTTTACTCTTAAACAAATATGGTTGTTTTGAAACGCATATCTTACAAAGTGCTAGCTTTAATTGTAATCATAAAAAATGCCATACATTAGGTTTTTTTTTAAACCTACCTTGTTACTAATAAAAATGCAGCATATAAAAATTGGGTTTTCAGAAAATCGATCTCGAAATTGCTTTTTTTTAAACTTTAATCATTTCAATTGTTTTAACAAGTTATTTTTTGAGCATGTCATTTTAGACTTGGATTTAATAAAAATAATAGCTAGATTTTAGACCTCTTGGGATATCAATACACTTCAAATGATTTAAGGTCACACATAAAGAGTTGACATAACTGAGCTGAAAATCATGTGAATTTTTTTTCCTATAATTACGAAATAGAAAATCTGTTTTCAGCCCTTAAGGCCAAGGCAATCTACTTTCAATTTATCCAATGGGGTCCTAATAGGAGGCCAAAATTGGAAAACACCGGAAGCCAATTAATATTATTTTGCAACTATCTTCCAATTCATCCAACGAGGTACCTATGACTGTCCAATTTGGGGCAGCATTCAAATGTAATTGGCACCTTATTGGAAGTGGTATTCAGTCTGTCTAACAAGTAGCCAGTAAGTGTCTGACATTGAACGACGTTGAAAGCTCATTGGCGTTCGAATGGAAATGGTATCCAATTTATACGACTGGGTGCAAGTGAGATGTCAACTTCGGATAACATTGAAAGCTCATTAGACTTTTATAGCAGCTAGTTTCCAATTTATCCGACGATGTACTAACGACTCCTTAATGCACTAAAACATTGAAAGGACATTGCCACTCGACTGCATGCATATGGTATCCATTTTATCCAAGGAGTTGCCAATCAAAGCTCAACATTAGACAACATTGGAAACACATTATTAGAAGTGGTATTTTATTTATCCAAATAATTGGCACTGAGGGCCAAATATTGGACAACAGTGAAAGTTGATTGACAAGGGGTTGTTAGTAATATACAAATCATTTGATGGGTGCCAAACTCTGCCTAATATTAGACAACATTAAAAGCCCATGAACACTCTATCGGAAGTGGTATTCAAATATTCTAACCTGACGCCAATAACTTTCCAACATTGCACAGCACTGGAATTCCCTTTGTGCTACAGTGGAATTTGTTTCTAATTCTTCCAGGGGAATTCCAATGGCATAATAATATTGGTAACAGAAAAGATACAGTGCGCCAATCATTGTATTTGTTTTTCAGAACATTCGTCACATTAATTACATAAAGGCTTCAGTGGCCCGATTTTTCCCAGTTAATACCAATATTTTCCACTCTCCTGTGATGCTTGGGTTATTACCCCGATTATAATATTCCACATGCTCGGTAGCAGCTTAATGCACACTACAGCGTAAAGGACAAGGACAAGAAAGAGACGTAGACAGGACCTGCGCTGACTCACAAATGATGCTTAATGTAAGGTTGTGAAGGAGAAGAAAGATGTTACGGGTATCTTTAAACTTCAATTAAAGGAATTAAATCTAACTACATAATTTGCCGCTGACGTCTTGTTCATTAAAACTGATACATAGTATTATTCACTTATTCTCATGAGTAAAGCGATTAGGCTAAATACGGGAGACATACAAATTTACACGTAAAAGAAGATGATGGAAACTCTAAGACAATACTTAGTCATACAATTTACACACATATTATATTATTAAAAGCGAAACTCAAATTATGTTTAATAATTTTATTTCCATAAATGCCCTTTGGTTCAATGGCGTTGCACAAGGGTGTTAAAACTCATATACAAAAAGTACAGTAATCAACCAAACAAAAAATTAAAAAAATTGAGAAAGTGCAGGATTAGAAGGGTGTTTATTTAAGGTGCTTTGAAGGTTGACAGATTTTAATAGAGGTGATTGAGGGGAGAAGACGGTGTAAATTCGAGCTGGTCATGGGGAGGACTGAATCATGAAAAGTGTTTGTGCTACAAAAAAGATTGGCGATTTTATACTTGTGAATAATGCGGGATGACAGAAATTGTTGCGTCCCCGCTACAACACACCCTACGTCAAGAAGCATAGTGCGCTTTGCGTCTCGTGGATGGATCATCGAGTGGTGCGGGACTGAACAGCTTAAGCATTCGGAGAAAGCGATTCGCTGTGCTGGTGGTAGGCTCGTTTCCCCCCCAAAAAAACGTATTTTCTGTATTTCCTCTGTAAATACTGTACATGTATGTGTGGTTTACCATTCAAAGGGCATCTACATAATTGATGCACCGTTCGACTACATCCATGATGACGGAGTCAGCAGAGGGCAGCCTCCCCAGCAATTGGGGCTACTGCGGTCATAACGAATCCGAATATCCGGGACGACGATCCTGCACTTAGGTTCTTATAAGTAGAAAGCAAGTTTCGAGTAAACGAAATAACCTAAACCCACCAGTATGCAGTACCCATCGACGCCCTACCGCCATGAGCTGCCACTGAAGTGCGGGACAAACTCCAACATCAGCTCGGCGACAGCTCTTACGATACCCTCAAAGGGGCTCTTGCCACTCAATTCGTCGCTCAGAGGAGCGACGACTTCAGCAGCTCTTCAGCACTGAAAAATTAGGTGACCACCGTGAATCTGAGTTCTTGCGTCGTCAACAGCATCTACTGGGAACACTTATACTTCAGGTGTTTGGTGCTTGACGAGTGGCGTCACCACGGATCTCAGCCACGTGGGCCGCCATACCCACACGCAGGGGGCACCTACTTTGTTACGCGGTGGGTGAGTGGCGCCACTATGAACCCCGTGCCATATAAGTTCGCTCACCCACGCCTGGGTGTGCGTGGCCTAACCAGTGTACGGGAAAAGGAGGATCCTGGGGGTTGAGATTGAGCCCGGGTTACGTTTGGACCCTTCGGGACCCCCAATCGAGGCAATTTATCGCTTTGGCCCCTGCTTGTCGTAGACAGGTGTCCTGGCTTGGCCAGACAAGGATGATTCAGTTAGTCGACTCTTCTACCCTCTTCTTCCTTCTTTCACCTTTCCATCCACCTCTTTTTTCTTTCCTTCCACACTCCATTCTTACGTTTTTCACCTTCTTAGTCGGCAAGGGCCATCCTTGGGTGGAAACAACTCCTGTCTCTGCAACCACACTAAGCTATAGTGCCAGGGCAGCCCTGGTTGTATAATTATGTCAGCCAATCATTTCTTGCTAATGCACATTACCTACTCCGTTGTTTGGCTCCGTGGTGGGCGGTGCACCCAGGCACTATAATCATAAATATAATATTAATAATATTACTTTTATTTTTTTCCAACAAAAACAATGTTGAAAAGGTTACAAGATGAAAAGCTTCAAAAACAACTTGACGAGGCCCGAGCCACCTACATAATACATGGAAATCTCTTTCCCATGTATATGGATTGTAAACAAAAATCTTTCCTTGATCGGCCTCCGAAAAGGGTCCACACCGAAGCTCTACTCACTGAAAAAAGAGCTTGCATACCTTCAAAGTTCCTAAGTTTCTTGTTCAACACTCGAAGGGCAATATGCCGCTTGGTAAACTGCCCCCTTTCCTCCTCTCAAAAGTTCTTGAAGAAGTAATTAGAAAAATCTACAGTGCTAAAAAGATGTCAGCCGGTGAGCTCCTAGTAGACATACACACTAACCGACAAATTGATTTACTCTTAGAACTCAACTGCGTCACTGATTACAAAGTTACTGTTACACCTTATAGAACACTTTACACAATTCAAGGGGCGGTCTCGGAAAACTACTTGCTCGAGACTACACAAGCCGAAGTAGTTTAGGGCCTAGCTACAGAGGGAGTAATTGCTACCTCGCGTATTACCCTTCGCCGCGAGGGTGTTGAACGCGAGACCAAACTCATCATTTTTACATTTGACTCAACCTTCCTTCCTGAAGCTGTAAAGGCAGGATATCTTCAGTGCCGCATCCGCCCATGTGCCGAACCTTCAGCGGTTCTTTAAGTGCCAGCGGTTCGGCCATGGGTCACGAAACTGTCGAGGAAGTGACACTTGCGCAAAGTGTTCTAGTAAGGAGCATGTTGCTGATGTTTGCGATAATGAGCCCCAGAGTGCTAACAGTAAGAGTAAGCATCCAGCATACTCCCGATTTTGCCAGTTATGAAAACAAGAAAAAAATCCTACCCTTGACGATTACTGAAAACATTTCGTACGTTGATGCAAAGAAGCGCTTGGCCTTTGTTTCCAACGGTTCTTACGCTCAGGCCGTACGTAGGGTCCGGTAGACAGACATCTAAGATGATCAGCGCCTCCCGTTGAGGTTACTTGCGTCCTCGGAAGTAGTGCCAGTGGCACCGCTTTCAAATCGCAAGGTGGATGCTGCCTCCTGAGCATTTACCTCTTAAGCAGGGGCTGACACCCCCTGCTCCACCTGGCACTTCGATCTCTAGGGGGCGAGTTCGACCCCCTCGCACCACCACTACCAGCGGAAGCCCTGGGATCCGCCGAAGCAGTCGACCTGCAAGGGTCAGCTGCCGGCGGCGACAGACAAGCCCATAGACGAAAGTAAGCTCAGGTAGGAGACTCCCCTCTCGGGATCGGAGTCCTCCCTTTCTGCCACCAGTGATTCCACTTGGAGACAGAAAGAATCCCCTAAAAACATAACGCCCCACGGGTAAAGACAGATCTTCAACCGTAAGAAATGTCAATTTAAGTTCACCATTTAAGAGTTTTTCTTCTTCTCTTTCTCTATATAGTTAAGAGCTATAGCATCACGCAGTAAAATGTTCGTGATATTTTCCCTAAAATTGATGACATAAATGTTTTCTTGCCGAGCTTTGACCTGTCGCTATATGCTTGTAAGGGAATCATCTCAGACACATAAACAAATATTCTACTCCGTCATCTTGTTTTTAGAGAGCCCCGGGAATCCCCTAGCAGCTCCTTTGGTGGAGTAGCTGTGGTTGCGCAGAGTGGTATTGCCTGTGATTCAGTTCCTCTCACAACCTCACTAGAAATAGTGGCAGTTCGTGTTTTTCTTGACTGCATAATTACACTCGTTTCACTTTATCTTCCTGCAAGCATTTCATTTCCTTAACATTACCTACAAGGACTTGCGGCACAGCTTCCTCAATTTTTTTTTTTAATCTTGGGGGATTTTAGCGCCTACCACCGAGTGTGGGCTACTGCTCGCCAATACTCCCTTTGTGGTGTCAATTTAAAGACCCTTAATCTTATCCGTCCTTTGCCTTGTACTTGGTCAAGAGCCTACATGCTTTACTGCACCTCGTAATACTCATACTTCCATCTATTTGTCTCTTTCGTATCCAACTTCACTTCTCCGTTATTCTTGGAATGTTTAGACAATGCTTTTCGGAGTGACCATTTTCTGGTTATTTTAGAATGTACTGTAGCACCTCCTTCACTTTCCATACATACCCTCAGGTGGAAATTATACAAAGCTGACTGGGTTTTTTTGCCTTAGAATCAGTTCTTGACTCAACTTAACTTTTAGCTATGACTCCTGAAAATACTACCCTGTACTTAACTGACCGTGTCACAAACACTGCATCTGTCTTTATTTCACAAACATCTGGAAATGTTCCCAGGTGGTGCAAGCTTTGGTGGACCGAAGACTGCTATTACGCTTATACCTCAGAACAGGGCCTGGGTCACGTTTTGTCTCTACACAACGGTCTAGCGAAAGATAGAGTTAAAATATAAAATACGTTTACAATCCCCTGTAACGCCAAATTAAAGCGCAGCTCTTGAGGAGGAGGAGGGTATGCCCCTCCTCCCATCCGTACCCTCCCTTCTTCCTCTCCTGCTCCCCTCCCTTCTAGCGGTAATTTTTTGCTAAATTTCCCGGTAAATTTAGCGGAACCATTCCTCGCTAAATGTAGCGGGAATATTTTTACGATAAATTTAACGGTGAATTTTTCCGCTAAATTTAACTGGTAAATTTTCCAGCTAAATTTAGCGGGAAAGGTTTCGGCTAAATTTATCGGGAAAATATTTCCGATAAATTCAGCGGGAAATGTTTTTCTCTAAATTTAGCAGGAAACGTTTCCTCTATATTTAGCACGGAATACTTCCGCTAAATTTAGCGGTGAATTTTTCCCGCTAAATCTAGAGGGAAATTGTTTCCGACAGATTCAGCGCAGAATTTTGTTCCGCTAAAATTACGGCGAAAGTTTTCTGATAAATTTAGCAGGGAATTGTTTTTTTCAGCTATATTTATTGAGGAACTTTTCCCACTAAAATATGTGGGAAAATCCACCATCCACCACTGCAGTCACATCCTGCACAACATCAAAGTCGAATGTCTTTTTTTAGCCTTATTTGTGTTCTGCTTCATCTATGTTAGTCTTTGCAATTTTCACTTTTAAATTCTAGTGTATCAGCAAGTTGCTTGATGTTACCACCACGTCACTAGCAGTCAAGCAGCCGCGGTTGACATTGATGGAATACCTTTTGATAGTATTGTTTAGGGAGGCCTAGATCCTTCCGAGATAGACCTCGAAACTTTGGATTAAACAAACTTACTAACAAACACTTCGCGGTATGCTTGCGCCGTGCCTCAGTTGCAGACAATAACATGGCATCTCCCGTTTGGGTGCAGACGGCGGCCGATTCAAAGTTCACGAGAGAACCAGCCACGCAACGCGCACATGCAGTGAAAAGTCATTCATGACTTGCAAGGAACGTAGACATTTAATACGGGTGTAACATATGAGTTAGTAGTCACACTTGATTCACATACGTGAACGGATTAAATTGAGTGACTCTTGATATCAAATGAATGGCGTTAGAATTAAATTGTTGAGGACTTAGAGTAGATTCATTGACACTTGGATTTGACTGGTGTACATCTAGAACAAATTCAGGAACACTGATTGTAAAAGCTGACACACGGCTTTTTATGAGCGGAAAAACCTGTAGATCACGGTGTCACTCTCGCCTGTGATTCGACCATATGAACGTCTCGACCACACGTTCCTTGGACACTAGGTTGCGTCGTCTCTCACTGCCTTCTCTTTGGCGGCCTCGTGTGACAGCAACGGAGAGACTCATCACGAATGGTTTTATTTGGACAAAATATAAAACCAACGTTCGTGATTGAGTGCACTCCTAGGTTGCGCGCCAACGCTATAAAGTGCGGCGACACACAACTCCATCGTTTGGCAAGTTTCCCTTCTATAACAGCGGTTTGAACAAGCGCACATAGACATATACAGACCATTACCACCCTACTGGGGCTACACATATCCATTCACCAGCGTTGATCGTTTCTCGCGCTGGCCACTGTTTTTTTTTTTTCCAATAAAAAACATGACAACAGAAACGATAGCTAGAACTCTTCTTTTTATCTGGATAAGCCGCTCCGGTGTTCCTTTTATCGTGACGACAGACCGAGAAGAGCAGTTTGAGCACAAATATCGCCTGACGCCTGAGTTGATAACCTGCCTATCATGCTTCTTGGGCAATGGTCAGCCTTTAAACGTGATCTTGGAAGCAGAGCGGCAGAGCTTGCCTACAGCTCCCACTTCGTTATCTGGCAGAAACCATCGAGCCTATTATCCGGGGGCAAAGTTTACCCCGCATCATTTGTCAACGAATTAAACGAGATTGTCAACCCTTAGCCCGGTCAAGTCACGCTAACAAGCGCACAGAACGTTTTTCAGCACCCCGCTCTTGCTGGCGCTTCTAACAATATTTATTAAAAATACGCCCTTCGGAAGCCTTTGCCGAGCTTATACGACTGATGATTACTTGTCGTTGATTTAGCAACTTAATTATACACTGCGCTGCTCCAAGGGAAGCTTGAGACTGTTGCAATCGACAGATTCAAACCAGCCTTTTTCTCCTCCTTCGACTCGGCAACGTAAAAACGTTCAGACAAAGCTTCGCGCGCCATCAAGACATTTTATATGTGCAAGACACTATAGACGTTTTCCGAATTCGGTATATGCGACGAAAAAATAATAAATCATTTCAACCTGGAATGTGCTAAAGTATGTTGTTGAGGCAAAGCAAGAATGTCTTGATGTTGAAACCCATCTCCGAAAAAGACATCACCTTGAATCATGGCACATCCAAAATACACCAAAGAATATCAACAGATCCATGGGTACCTTACCATCTGTTTATGTAAGTGGACTACGACACGTGATTAGAAAAAGACTGGATGGCAAGGCGGAAGCGCGATTAGAAGATATTCGTACCACCAAAGAAGACGAGGCTGCTTCCACGCACGAGATCAATCGCCCCTGAAGAAGGAACCGAACTGGTTTTGAAACGTTGGGTCCGAGTTTAATTTTGGTTGGAGTCAATTATTTTTCCAAGAATGTTTTACACTTACGCATTTTTCATTAAGAAGTTACAGCGGCGTGGCGAGATCAAAACTGTTGTTTATGCATACCAGAAGTGACCCGATACAAAATGGCAGCTCACTTGTGAAAAAAAAGTAATATAATCCCTGGTTCATGGAAGCGGGAAGGCGGCGAGGGAGCACCTGTAGCGTCCCCGCTACAGCACGCTCTACATCAAGAAGTGTGGTGCGCTCTGCGTCGCGAGGAAGGATCACAGAGCAGCGCGAAACAGCATCTTGGACATTAGGGCAAAAGGCGGGCAGAATTGGCCGGCTCCGTTTACAAAAGTGTAATTTGTAAAAAAATTACATAACAGTGTGATTTGCAATTCAACTTGTCTTTACAATATGAAGGCCGTTAAAGAAGGTCGCTACGCAAAACGGGTTTATACAGAATATTTTTTATAAAAAAGGAAAGACTCAAAATTCTTCTCCTAATTTATAATATAGGACGATCAAAATTAGGTGGAGTCACTGAAACGTTGGCGGGACGGAAATTATCGGACAAAATAAATGGCGCATATTGATTCGTAACGGATTCAACGGCGTCGATGAGAGTACCTATGGCGGGTTCCATAATGGTGATACGCATTCGACATTTGTGAGAATAAGTAATTGATATAAAAACAGGTTGAGAGTCGAAGAGGCTTGAGAAAAATTCCGATGTGACTAGCTGAAGAGGCGGTTAGAGTTGCTTATTGGACATGACGTTGGTGGCTATGACATGTCATATTAAATTATCAGACCCATGAACTCCGAGATATTCGTATAAGGTGACATTCTCTAGTCGGATACCTTAAATGATATTCCGCAGAAGCTCGTCACAATCGAAATTAAAACTGTTTTGATTTATTTATAACAGAATCCTTCATATACTAGTGGTATCTAAACGTTCGCCGAAGTTTGGCGCGGAAAACAATGCTGCCGCCAGAGGCTTTACTGTTTATATGGGATGTATTTTTGTTTGCATATTCCACTCTTAGTGAGGCACTTCGATGCTGCGAGCTCCACTAAACTGCCATTTTCTTAGATCTAAAAATTAACACTAGCTACAATCACCGGTCATTTTTTTATTATTATCTGACGACAGAACTGCAACTACTCTTTTTCCTTGTGTTTTTTTAACGAAAATTTAGATCGCAAGCAAAGAAATGCAAAGCACTAGACCATATGGGTTCGCCATGCCTCTACTTGATAGCATTTCTTACGGCGCTATATTTCTACGGTGAGGATATTTTGAGAAGTATTTTTTAGAAAATAAGAAGTCACGAAACTTTTTTTTTAGTTTGGAGAGTTTCTTTGATAAGAATGTTTGAATTTGATTGAGTTTACGCAGTCAAAGGCTTTAGCAAAAAGAGCTATCAGTGCGATTATTGGTTGCCGCGATCTATGGGTGCCTCATTGAGAAGGGATTAAAAATTGCGATATAATTCCTTGGTGACAAAGTTTCTGATGTTCTGGATAGATTGTCAGCACTCAGCGCGTTCGTCGAACTCAACGTCGCTGGACGGTCGCGTTTCATACTCTGCCAGAACTCTAGGCGAATTGTTTTGAGACCAGTAACTCGTTCAAGAACTATGATAAAAAAATTACCTCTATATTAATTTCATTTGACAGTTGACACACGTTCCACTCTTGTTTCAGTGCGACGACCCAAAAGAATGCGATAACCCTTTTTGCAGTTCGTGCTATGGCAACCGTTGGATGGGCTACTCTTGTCAGTGAAGGCCCAATAATGGATAAATGTTGCGCACATTGTGATGCACAAATAAACATTTGATGCCTTATTGTTGGACGTGTTGTACATTAAAACATACCTGATTCAATTACCTATTGTTGCATTTCATAAATTAAAGAAAAAATCCTGTTTACTTGCCTCATAAAAAAAAAAGTGAGATGTGACTGGAAAGGCTGCTGGAAACGACATATCCAATAAAAAAAAAATAGTTTCTATACTGGAAGTACGGAGTCCATCTACTTCAATCTAAAAATATCTGCTGTTTGTGCGTATCCGCTAAATAAGTAGAATTTTCACTGAACTCAACCAAGCTCGAGAATAATATCGCTGGATATGTAAATGGCAATGACTTGACTGGAATCATATCTGAGTTTACCCTAATCAAGATCCAAAGTAGCACTCCTCGCCGGTTTGGGAATGGGGCGTTGCCGGTCTGCCGGCACAATCCTACTGCTTGGACGCTGGAAACGCCCTATTGAACGAAAACGGACCAGTGAGATTGCCAGTCACTGCAGTGCCAGTAAATAAGACTGACTGGGACGCCCGGCACCGGGCGTCCCATAAGTTCCATATGCTGCAAGCACAGATCCCCAACGAAGTACCAGTAATACGGTAAGAAATCACCAAGACCCAAGGCTAGCGGCCTCAAGCCGTTCAGTTTCCGGTCTTGATTTGTCCCAGCGAGTGCCCGGGCTGCTGCCAGAAATAATCCAAGGCATATTGCCAGCAGTACCGCAAGATACCAGCAAGATCCCAGGCTAGCGGGCTAATACCGTACAGTTTGCGGTCTTGTTTTACGGGCTAACATTTGTTTTTTGTGCATTTCACACCTGAATAGAAATTAAGTATTCCAATACAAAGATGATTTTAACAAATAATGTGTGCAAACAATTATTTTTCATTGTGAATTAAAGTACATTTCTGGCATATGTAGACACCTTTTTGGTAAAGCACCTTCCACATCCCTCTGTCACTCATGTATGAATAGCAAATGATATATACAAAATTGTTACCGTAAATATTTATTGTGAGTTGCAGTGAAGCTAAAGGTCGGCTGGTAATCATGGGCTTATCGCCAGAGGAGCGCGCTGGATAAAAGAGTCTGCATGTCACGGGCCTAGAAAATTATCTTCACACTTCTCATGCAGCTTGCGATGCAAGTCGACCATGCACCTGGGAATGCGAGTCCTTCATTACAGCACCTGTGAAAAGAATCGACGCAACAGTAGAATGACAGGGTAAATCAATACCAGCTGTACTTGATAATCCAGAAATTCCAAACTGGGGTGAGGGCATGAGACAATCAGTTCATGTAAAAGGAGAAGTTCTGTAATTAATGCGCTAATTGTCCTCATTTTATTTTCAGTCTGGAAACTGTATCACAACAAAAATAGCTCGATTGCCCTAAAGGACACACCTGTAACAACACACTGGAGGACCAAAGGGCACAAATGGTCTAGTTAACTCATATTTAAAGTCAGCTATTTGAAAGAAAAAGGCTCACTTTAGAGAAAGGCTTGTGGAAATTATCAATTTTAATTCAAAAGGGCATAACAAAAGTCGGGCGAGCTTGGCGAAGTAGTCGGCGTGTAGTTTAACATTGTCGTTCGTCACGATAACTGCGCAGTCCTTGATATCCACATCCAGCATTTTAAGGTAAATATAGTAATTCATTAGTTTTCCTGAGACAATGACGCATCATATCCTTGATATATACAGCGCATTGTTGCATACATACTAATAATATTGAGTAGACACAGGTAAACATAAAATGTATTGCAGAGTATAACCCTCCGCGTTTCCACATAATGGCAACCTGACAAATAGAACTCAACTGCACACTTCATAAAAATAGCGACTTACACACAAACTTGTATATATAGCAACCTCCACCATTAAACCCACATTGAGTGTTTACCATCGGCATGCCCCATAGCCCTTGAAAATGCCCATAAGCCTCACTTACTTTAAGCATATGACATCACATGACAAGAAACATTCCCTCGTGATCATCATTAAGATGTCTACAGGCGCTAACAGTTCAGGCAAATCGATTGAAAGATACAAAACCACTAGTGAGGCAGTGTACAGTAGTTGGTAGATGCAGGTTAATATGTATGGGAGATCTAATTTCTAAGTAATATCGTTTATCTGGTCAATTTTCTTTCGCACACCCATCACATACTGAGACAATTTTGTTAATACAGTGGAAAACATGAAGGAGGAGTGCGTTCCAGATTTAGTTTTGCACAAGCTACGTGGCGACTGAACTGATGCTCTTAGAATTCATTTGAGTGCATCTGGGTATAATAATGTCTAGCCCAAAATTACTGCCAGGAGCACATGTCTCATAACCTGTCAGGAATGGGTAAGGAAAGTTTGGATCATAATTTTCGTATTATAATGAGCATCTGCCAATACTGAGAATTGATATGAGCAATGTCGGCTATACCTCTGCCTGAAATATTTATGCGTCAGCCGCCCTCTACCAGAAAACGTTTTAGCTGAGCGCTTTTTACGGCCCGCTCCGCTCAGCCACTGAGTAAAAAAGCCACCAGGCATGCGCATAACACTCAGCCAGCAGTGGCCATCGGGGTGCATTAATAGTCTGCTCTATCGGCATCTACGCTCCGATTGGGCGTTGCTGACTAAGCGTTGTGCGACTGCAGGTGCTTTCCTGCAGAGCAGCGCGGGCCGGACAAATGCCCAGATAAAACTTTTTAATGTCTATGTCGTAGCCACAACTGCAAAACGTGGAGTATCTTCTTCCTCGTTTGCAGAATATCCCAAAATTGTACTGCATACTGTTTGAGAAACTTGCTCGCATGTTTCGCACTCACCCTCTGCAAACAGCTAGGACTGACGGTAAACGAGGAAAAAAAGTGTGAGCACATAAAATGCACGACATAAAACAAAACATTAATTGGATTAAACGAGGCTACATTAAACTTGCCAGTCGGGTGTGTCATCTACCGCACAACCACTGTGTGTACATTAAGTCAACTAGCTGTACACATACCGCTCAGCACACCATAGCTAGGCTGAATCAGATAAGTGTCACACTTGCCGAGTTTGAAGTATTGTCGTGATCTATATAAGGGCGAACCAGCGATCGTCGACTGCTCAGTACTCGGAGCATCACGCAGCAGCTGACTTGCCTTTTCAAATGCCCTGCGAACACGCGTGGTAAGTCGTCTGATAAGGAGAGAACGCCACCACGGACAGCACTAAGCAGTTGATAATCACCTCTTTACCTTCACATGGATCAAGTCTCTAGCTGGCCGTAGTAGGTAGTGTGTGTGCAGCAGAAACGGTTGTATTTAAATATTAAGAGGATGAAAGGTCAAAACAGGCTTGCTAAGGTTTAACATTGCAAGTATTCGCATGCAAATTTTACTTTCGAAAACATAAAAATGCATTTCAAATTGTCACCCAGGACAGCTGTCTATATTCTCACGAAGAGCAAATGATGAGGCTGCGAATAACTGAAGAAACTAAACGTTTGGTGGGGCGAACTTGTGCCGAAACGAAGATAAAGGAATGCTAGCGTCGCAGGCGTCGATGTCGGCGAAACAGCAGGACCGAGCGCTGGGGCGAGACTAACTCCGGCTTGCCACGCGTAGCGCTTTTTTTAGCCGCGTGGGTTTCAGGAATTCACGTGGCTGGAGGATTCTCGAATTTACAAGAACACTAAATTCCAAGGAATTTAGTGTTCACCCAGGAATCGAACCCTGGCTTTCCGCGTGGAAGGCAAGCACAATAACCGTTAAGCCACGGCCGCACTGCTCACTTAACGATCTGCGCGCGCGGCAATATAAGGCAGCTTAGCATAAGCCAACTGCAGACCGCCATGAACCTGAACCTAGCCTCAGCTGGTGATGCAGGAAGAAATCGGCCTAGTCGATGCTAGCTTCTGTTGGGCGAGGGAAACAGTGAGTATAAAGGTGAAAAATGGGCGGTATATTATGTGAAACAAACAAACAAACAAAAGCAATCTTAGCATGCTAAAGGCACTGACAAATAAAAATCAGAGGTTGGATCAATTATATTAATGCAATATACTTCTGACGCGTGTTATGACTGCTGGTAATATATTTGCTGCCTTCAATCTAGATAAACTTGTAAATTTACAAGCCAAATAACTTAAAAAGCTGAAATACATTTCGATGGAACTAAAAAAGCCGAGGTATATCTCTGCAAGTATGGCGCTATTTAGTACACCAGAGATGTGTAAAATGGGATTACAGCGCCTTCCTCACAAAGATTGAAGCAAAACAAGTTCAGAGTCTGCCGTGCGGTTGCAACAAGAGTGATGGTATTGTGATCTCACGAATATCCGATTTCGGTGCAGGTGAGACAGGGTTCGGCATGACAATATGCCAGTGTAGTTATTCATTTTTTCAAGATTAAAATGACTCCGAAAGAGCGACCAGCTACAGGGTGTATTCACGCAAGTCTTGCGAGTGTGGAACTAGTCAGTACAGCGCCCTGGTTGTCCATGTGCGATATATGACCAAGTACCATAGAATCCAATATTGCAAACTTCACCGAAAACCAATGGTCGTGGTAGCGAACGGCGAGAGCGGCGCTGTTCACCACTCTCGCCCTTCGTTCGTGTTTATGTGTTGCTACTAACAAGTGCACCAATGGGAAGGCTTCAATTATTATTGGGACCACTAAATAAACAAATACGAAATACAAATACAACATACAGCATACGGAATTGCTGAAGGACAGCCCGTAACTACACTCTGTGTTAAAAACAATCCTAGCAGCAATAATTTGCTATTATATTGTTCAATATATAGTGCACGTTACCATGAACAGCCTTGGCAGTCTTCCATGAAGCCTGTACTTCATAAGAGCTGACTATCATCCTGTGTCGTCTCAGGACACTCACATCAAAATGGCGAAAGTGAATGCCAACTTCTACTTGGCAAGGGCTGCAGTAAGTATAAAGTTGAAAACACAGAGTAGAACATACGATAAAAAATACCATGAACCAGCTTGAGAAAAAGTGCACGAAAAGACAACAAAAGTACGAGAACACATAGGAGGCAGACTGGGGCACACTCGCACCTCAATCTATTGGACACAAAAGAAATGAATAAAGAGGAGCACAGAAGTCAGAAAGGCTGTGCTCGGTGAACGTGAGCTTCAGGAGCCGGGGCGTGAGGCAAAGATTACAGGTAAATTGCTTTACAGACACTCTGTAATTAACAACTGCCTGTCCATGTAGTTAGGTGGTGAGTTTATTCTGATTGAACATCTGGAAAAATGGCACACGAAAATGAAAGACTTTTACAACACCCCGTAATGCCGAATTAAAGGCCGGTTCACACATACAGCGGAGCGCTAAGTTAGCGCTACGTGAGCGCTCCAAGGAGCGCTCATGTGGCGCTTCCTAGCGCGTGATGTAGCGCTCGGTTAGCGCTTCAGCAGCGCTCTGTTAGCGCTAAAGAAGCGCTCTGTTAGCACTACAGAAGCGCTTTGTTAGCGCTACAGAAGCGCTTTGTTAGCGCTTCTGTAGCTGCTGCGGAACAGCGCGTGCACGGCGATTCCGTTGTTGTTTTTCCTGTGGTGCTGAAAGAAGAGGAAGTAAAAGAGCCGCTCTCCAAGCAAAGGGTCAAGCAGGTGATCCAGAGTCATGGACTTTGAGCGACTAATTGATTTGGTATGACCTCATCGCTTTCTATTCGATATGCGTGAACCTGTTTTCAAAGACACGCAGTTAAAAAAATAGTCACCCTCGAAAGAGCTGTGTCTCGGACCCTCAACCTGGGAACAAGGTTTGCCGGATACCTGTCGCTATTTCGGTGGCGAAAGATTTCCCGCACCCAGAAGGCTACTCTGGGCGTTAAGTCGTCCACACACATATACACTAATTGCCATATGGAAGAGAATTTGTCGCGTTTGTATTTCAGCGTTCCACATCTCCGCCATGGTACTGATGATGCACACCCAACCACAGGAACCGGAACCGCAGTGCACGCGCTAATCCGCAGCACCGCGGTACAAGGAGCGCTAACAGAGCGCTACTGAAGCGCTAACAAAGCGCTACAAAAGCGATAATCGCGCGCTATATTAGAACTAAGTCACGCGCAAGGTGTAAGATAGACAGGTGGGGAAACGGCCCATAGAAGCCTACCGCAGCGCCGTGACCGGATTGTGTACTCGTCTGCTTGCGGGTACCCCCGATTTGCGACAGATGGCGCTGCGGCAAGAAGAAAAAAAAAATCGGAATCGGATTTGCATGAAACTCTTTGGGAGAGTGCGCAAAATAAACTGAACGCACGACAGTCCTCCACTGAAAATCCACGAGAAACCATCTCCGTCAGTTTAGCCGGTCGCCACCGATCGCCCACCCGGATTGAGAGTTCGCGGTGCTCCCCATAGATGGCGCCACAGAAAAAGAGAAAACCGAGGGGGACACAATCCGGTCGCTCATTTGGCTCTCGTTTCCCCACCTGTCTATCTTACACCCTGGTCACGCGCCAGAAGCGCCACATGAGCGCTCCTTAGAGCGCTCACGTAGCGCTAACTTAGCGCTCCGCTGTATGTGTGAACAGGCCATTAGAGTGCAGCTCTTGAGGAGGAGGAGGGAAGGGTACTAAGGGAAGGGTATACCCCTCCTCCATCCTCCTCATCCTCCCTGCTACTCCTCCCCTCCTCGCTTCTCTTCCTCCTCGTCCTCCTCCTCCTCTCCTCCTCACCTCCTCCCTCCTCTTCCTCGTCCTCGTCCTTACCCACCTCTCAAATTCCTCCCATCCTCCTCCTCATCCCTCCTCCTTCCCTCTTCTCTTCTCATCTCCCCTCCTCCTTTCTCCTCCCCTCCTCCTCCTCCCTCCTCCTTCCTCCTCCTCCCTTCCCTCCCCTCCCCTCGTCTCCTCCTCCTGCTCCCTCCTCCTTCCTCCTCCTCGCCATCCCTCCCCTCCTCCTCCTCCCTCGCTTCCTCCCTCCCCCTCTTCCTTCTCCCCGCGAGGGATACTCACTGTATCCCTCGCCGAACAGAAGCTAGCATCCACTAGGCCGATTCGTTCCTGCATCACCAGTTGAGCCGAGGTTCAGGTCCATGGCGGTCTGCAAAGGTTACTTATGGTAAGCTGCCTTATATAGACAGCTGTGTAATAGCACCTTGCCCTGGGTGACAATTTGAAATGCATTTTTTATATTTTATAAAGTGAAATTTGCATCCGCAAACTTTCAATGTGAAACCTTACCAAGCCTGTTCTGAACTTTCATCCTCACACTGCCTACTTCAGCCAGCTAGATACTTGATCCTTGTGAAAGTAAACAGGGGATTATCAACTGCTCAGTGTTGTCCGTGGTGACGTTCTCTCCTTATCAGACGACTTACCACGCTTGGTTCGCAAGGCATTTGAAAATTCTTAGAATGGATGCTTGGGCGAGTTGGATATTCATATTGTAGGAGAAGCGCAAAAGTAAACTCACTCACACTGAAAATACACGCACACCAGAAAAACGGTCACTCATGTCGCGCTGACTTACAACTCAAATTGTATTTTCGACTTCTTTCTTTTTCTTTTATCCGTATTAAATTTGTCATAGCTCACTTCGTTCTCTTCTGTACAGAACAAATATCAAAGTCTATCGCACATTATCGAGTGACACTTGTGTTAGTAGTCCATCCATAACGCTTACTGAAAGATACTTGTTATATCTTGACTCTCGAAGGTAATGTGGGATTGACATTGTTTTTTTGCTTTGTAAAGAAGATAACGATGTGAGATATGACAAATTTAACACGGGTAAAAGAAAATAAAGAAGACGAAAAAACAATTTGAGTTGAAAGTCAGCGCCACGTGAGTGACCGTTTTTCTCGTGTGCGTGTATTTTCAGTGTGAGTGAGTTTACTTTTGCGCTTCTCCTACAAAAGCATTTGAAATGACAAGCACATCAGCTGCTGCGTGATGCTGACAGTACTGAGCAGTTGACGATCACTAGTTAACTCTTATATAGATCACGACTGTACCTCAAGCTCGGCAAGTGTGACACTTTATTGATTCAGCCTAGCTGTGGTGAGCTGAACGGTGTGTGTAGAGCTAGTTTACTTGTGTACACACAGTGTTTCTGCGGTAGAAAGCACGCCCAATCCACCTCTTTCGAAATCATGGTTCCAGAGTTTCTGGTATGAAAACACATGTTCGCGTTCCATGGATTCACGAGCGGCCATGGCATGCTTTCAAGCGAGATCTCGTGAAAGCGCTCGTGGTGTGCGCGCGCGTTCTCTACCCAAAAATCTCGAACCGGTGACTTCGTAAAAAGGTGGATTGGTAACTTTAACGCCACGGTCCCACTGAATGTGGCAGTTTAGGTGCTATTTGGCAGGTCATTACTCATCTCCTGTTTTGTGGAATTGATGTCATTCGAAAGGCAATGCAATCCTCTTTCATTTGATATTATGTATGTATTGGTTTATACTGTTCATACGCATTTGTAGGGTTGCGAATATGATGGCGCGGACCTTCACTTGCTCCGCTGGTTCATATTTTATGAACGATCCATTAAAGATAACATGGTTCCAATTGAGCAGTTTTGTTAAAATTATGATGTCGGAGCAGAATGTAATGATATACTTTTTTGGTATTTGCAATACTTTGTTTTTTTGGATCTCTCCAAATACTGCCCTAAAATTGACTATTTTCGTCACAAATTTGTTTTTAATGGCAAGCGCTAGGGCAATAAAAATAGCTACACAGGTAATGCATATAATTGGTAATACGCAGAAAAAGAATGTAACGTTGTGTAAAATTTTGTTGTTTATATATTCTATATCAAACGTAGCACTTTTTTGTGCTTCGAGTCATGGTGCTTCAAATGCCCCCGAGGAAACAATTAAACTATAATACAATCTTTTATAACATTTAGAACTACAATGGTTGCCCAAGAGGTGGACGGTGGCTTTTCTTCATTTTCAAAGTCATAACGCTGCAGGAGCCCTTCAAACTTACATGGTTTTGACACAAATCTTTTTTGGACATCAAACAAATTTATTGGCATCTAATAACATTTATTGTGTGGAATAGATATACATTGCGATGTATTAGATTTTCACAATGATCTTGCTTTGGTTTCTTGATAGGTGTAGAGCTTAGCTAATTTTAAAAACAATTAAAAACTGTTTGGGTGTTTTGTTGCGCTACCTGGCGGATGGCAGACAAAACTGCTGATTTCTAATGTTCAAAAACTTTTCGGGGGCGGCGTTGGCGTCTTTATCATCATCAATTTCCGTGTCTTTTTACCTTCACATTTAGAAAATATATTGGATGATTTACTATCGATAAATGAATGGTTTAAGTTCTGGGTCAGGTTAATATATCTAAGACAAATAATTACACAAGCGTAGCGTGATATAATGTGTTTATTATTTGATATGATTGAAATCAATAAACAACAAAGACGAAGAGGAAAATAATACACCCGAGTTCACTTTAAGCCTAGAGTCACTAAATGAGCTGCGCTTAAAGTATCGGCACACCGTTCCCCAAAATTGTTTTGGGCGCCGCCAATTTGGGGCTTGTGCAGAGCAAACGCATTTGCCGATCGTCATGATCCAAAAGTGCGACTTCCTCAGCAATAGATTCGGTGCTAGGAAGCTGATGCAATATTGCTATACTCTGTCGCGGGTTGATTGAACACTTGTGGAGGACAAAAAAGCGTTTCCTCTAATTTTAGATAAAGCTTGAGATAACTGGAAACCATGATTTTAAACCACAATATGTCAAAGTGTCGTTACTCTGAAGCGTAGTTAATTTACTGGAACTAGCGGGAACAATGAGGAAGAGGCCGGTGACAATAGGTAGTGGCTTGTGGAATCCACGGGGCTTACGTCATGACCCCTCCGGGTATTACAAGCTTCTTGAACAAGGGTATGAATAGTGTCATTAAATAAGCTACGCTTCAGAGTAGCGACACTTGGACATATTGTGGCTTAAAATTATGGTTGCCAGTTATTTGAAGCTTTATCTGAAATCACAAGAAACGCTTTTCCGTCCTCCACTTTAAACAGTTTGCGACAAAGTAAAGCAATATTACATGACCTTCCTAACACCGAATCTAATGCTGAGGAAGTCGCACTTTTGAATCATGACGATCAGAAGCTGCGCCTGCTCTGCACAAGCACCAAAATGGCGGCGCCCACAACACTGTCGGGAAGAGAGTGTCGATACTCTAAGCGCAGCTCATTTATTGGCTATAGTTCCCGCGAACCTCCTATCCTTTGACTGAAACTGAAACTAAATATGAATAATAACCATTATTATAGCTTATTTGGTTATAACCAACTACACATAATGAGAGGAGGAAGCGGCCGGGTAGAAGAAACGCGGGTTTGATGTGCGACCGTTCTAACCATCTTAAAAGAGAGAACGCGCGAGCTTGCGCTAGTTTAAGAGAAGACGATCCAAAGAAAAGAGGCGGCACGCTGTGTTCTTTGCGATTGTGCGTCTAATTGCAAATTGTTGTGTGTATGTTTATACAACCGGAAGTTAGTCTGCCTCAATGGGCGTCTGGTGTCTCAGCAGTAGATGAGCAATTTAGCCAGAGCGGTACAACCGCAAGCCTGGGGTCTTTAACGTGCACTACGCAGCAGTGATACACGACCGCACGTTGGTACGATGCTCTTCCAGATCGAAACGAGCAGGGGTGGGGTGGGTTCTGCATTGCGGGCTTTCGCTCCACGTGCTCCGAGCTGGTGTGCGCTAGACCATGCATTTGGCCACCGATCCCCCCCCCCCCCCCCCCCCCTTTGTGCGTCTAGTTTATATACAGGTATAAGTATGTGAAGAGCGACGATGGACGTCGAACGTCTCGAGATAATGTAACGTAATAACATTATATAAATAATAAACATATTGAAGGACTGAACGACGCAATTTTTTAATTCTTGGATTGTAATACGGCGGTAGCCTATTGTACTTACTGTTGATAAAGAGCAATATGAGGTGACGAGGTAATGATTAAATGATGAGGCTCTATAAGGACGACGACATTAGTGGGTGTCGAACCACAACGTATCGTGCCAGACTTGTTTCAAGTATCGTGTACCCAAATACCTTTCTTCACCCGCAACAGAATATGGTAGATTCAATGAGGATGCTGCTTTACAACTGTACGTGGAGCAAGCAAACTGCACTGTGCAGAAGTGCGGCTTATTCGTTAATGTGAGGGACGGATTTCTAGCAGAATTCTCTGATTGACTACTTGGAACAAATGGCCTCGTTGACGTAAAGTGTCCCCGTTCCAAAAGATTCTTGAAGCCTACCGAAACCGCAAAGGAGTATGAGGCGAAAAATTAAAAAAAGCAGCCTGGTGTGTAAGGTTCAAATCACCACCATAGCTACTGCTACCAAATACAAGGGCAGTTACACAATACACAAAGAGACTTTCGTGATTTCGTTATATTTACACTCAAGGGCATTGATATCCAATGTATTCTGAGGGATGACACCTTCTGGTCAATCAACATAGAGCCTTTTCTACTCAAGTTTTACATGGAAGGCGCGGCTTCCGCTGAAATTATTCACGTAGACGAGTTGTCCGACCGCCATTATTCCCGATCTGGGAATCTCTCGATCTTCTTTCGTAGGCCATAGTATTATGAGATCGAGGGGTTTGGCTCTTCGTCCGCCGAACATTGCTTCGGCGGGTGGTTTTACCGCGTAAGATGAGACCGTCGCGTGCTGCATGGAACAAGAACCTGGCGATTCTTCACTTAACTGCTTCTTCCGTAAGCTTCAAGAGGGCTTTCTTCGTTTCGCACACCATCTGTTCTGCGTGCCCGTTAGTTGCAGGATGGTATGGTTCACTAATGTGAAGCCTGATGCCGCTTTTTGTGTTTTGTTTTCAAAAACTTGTTTATGTTATTTGAAGCAAGATTTGGCGCGTTATCAAAGAAAAGTATTTTCGGTAGGGCAAAAGTAGGGAAAAAAACGTAGAACGTCAATGATGCGTTGGAACGTCGTGCCAGGCATCGTGTAAACTTCCAACCACATAGAATACGCATCGACCATGACTCCACAGATGCGGATACGTTTCGCCACCCACCGACTGAATAGTGGATTGTTTTCAGTTTCTGATCATGATGGCGCTAGACTCGAGGAAGACTTCGAGTCTTTCCACAAAGTTAGCCCAGGTGCCAGCACTTTTGTCGAAAGCGGTAAGTGTTCGAAACGTCGACAAGGTCGGTAGCCACGTGCTGTGCTTGACACTGGACGCTTATTCGCTGAGAAAACACTTGCTTATTCGTCTGCCACAAGTTGTCCGATATCAGGTCATCACCGCAACTCCATCTCCCGACAAAACAGGTCTTCATTGTCCGCATGTGCATAGTTAGCAATCACGTGAACTTACGAATTCCCGAACGCTCATAACTTGCCGTCGCTAAACGCCGTTCATTCATAGCGTCTTCATTGCAAATAAACGTCTTCCTATTTATTCTGATGGTTTCCACCATATTCCTTCTAAGCTGTACTTACAACATTATGTGTGTCAGTACTTCCGAAAATATTGCAACGGCGTTTGTTTTCTGGGAGCTATAATGTAACAACCTTTACAACACCTTCCGGATCCCGTGAAACACAATATTTTGTGACGTCAATTTTCAGTCGTCATTATAATGGTGAGGTAAGTACCGTAAATCGCCAAGCAGTTTACTTGACGTCCGCTTCCACTGGTGTCTTGGAAGATTGTGTCTACTGAGCGTGCATTCCTGCATAAGAAGTTGTCATTGATAAAATATTGACACGTCAATCAAGAATTGATTCCTTCTTGGTAAGATTTATTGCGAAAGCCCGTGACAACCGTCGAACCACATCTCCCTACATCAGAAAACAATTTATACCCAGCCTGACATTCTCGCATACTACATGCGTTTGCTGGGCCACGCTACTTGAGCCAGCTGAGCACAGCTGGCAGCGGCGCGAGCAAGGCCACGAGGGGAACGTGATGGTGCCCGAGCCTTCCCACTGTGAACCAATAATTTCGGCCACCCCATGAGTGCGTGTCGCCATCCATTGGTTGAACTAACGCCTTGTTCAAGATGGCTGCCTTAAAGGGGCCATGAAACAAATTTTGGGTTGGGATGAATGATTTTAAATTGGGACTTTACTAATTTACTTGAGCGGTGTCGCCGTCGGCGTAACGGCGCGGTTCATTATGCGAGATGTCCCATAATGCAACGCGCAGGACCCGTGACGTCACACGTGACGTCGCGACGGTCCCGCGCATTGCATAATGGGAAATGTCCCATAATGCAACGCGCATGACCGTCATGACGTCACTCGTGACATCACTTGTGACGTCACGAGTCCAAAGCGTTGCATTATGGGACATCTCGCATAATGCACCGTGTGGTTCCGCCGACGGCGACAGCGACGCCGACGGCGACGCCTAACAAACCGGAAACGGGCGCCTAAGTGCTGCGCTCTAAACCAAGAAATAAAGTACACTACATATGAGTGCAGACTTCCTACTCACATAAATTGGAGAAGAAAATATAAATAATGCGGAATGAGCGTTAGCAAAAGTTCGAACAGGTTCAAGTGGAACGTGCTAATTTACCCATAGCCTTAAGGCCGTAAAAACGATTTCTTTGGCAACTCAGGTGACAGACGGAAGTGCGGACACATTTTTCGCCCATACTACAAATAATAAAGGCCTAAAATAACCCCCTTGTATAATTTTTATAGTATCTGCTAATTATTCACGTTTTTGTTTTAAGGATCTCATACACGAGCAGTGTACACAGTGCATAGGTAGGTGACAATCCATTGTAAATTTTAGAGAGAGATTGAGCAGTCTACATGTAGTAGCCATCCATCTGTTAGCTCAACTAACAAGAAAAGTATGTTTTTATAATCTCCTCTTGCTAACGGGTGAATCAGCGCGTCCCACTTGGGCCTATGCTCGAGCTCCTTCCGCATTCTTTATTTCTTCCTTCTTTGATTTATGCGATTTGAGAGTCTGCGCTTGCATGTGGTCTACGTTTTACTCTAATTGTCTCCTTGACTTTTTGTGAACAATTTTTCAAGGTGTTCAATTAGTACCAGCTCGTCACCTTACTACAATCATGCAACAAATGAACAATTACAACCTACACCATTCGCTAAAGGCAGTACCAAATGAAAATCAGGGATTGGGTGAGGTATGTCTAACACTATACTTACACTGAACAAAATATACCTCCCATAAACTGGCGAGACACTACCTTAATTCAGGACATGCTTGTGAATTTCCACAGAAGCTTGAAATTATTACTTGATAGCCTCTAAAATATACCAGTAGGAAGAAAATATATATAAAACTTGAAAGTATAAAACAGCGAGGACGAGGACAGGAATAGGACATCTTTCATTCCGCAACAACATAGAGTGGCGCAACGATAAAACCGCCCCCCAAGGTTTCAACGTTTTCAAAGAAGGAGAGGAGATAATTGTTATAAAGGAAAGGAAATTTACTGAAAATATAAAAGTTTAAAAAGCGGTGGCGTCACGAGGCGTCACGCCAGCACTTTTTAAACTTTTATGCTATACTTTTTCAATTAGGAATTGCGAAAATGGAGTGGTTTGCAGGCGACTTGGCGGCGGAAGCAACGGGATTGCTTGATCAATCAATCGCTGCCTTTTGCCTGACCCAGCTCTCCGCACTCAAGTGCGACACAGAATGAACCCGTGGTGTGAATCCCAGCGGCCTCGGTGATGGAGGGGCACCGCGCTTTTCCAGACATTCTAGTTTACCAGTTAACAATACTGTGGAGGGAGGCAATCAAATCGAAGACCGACTGACACGTGCAGTTTTTGCAATGCAAAGGAAGGGTGGGCGCCAGAGCCGATAATCGGGTGAAAGCGAGGTATGGCAAAAGACACGGAAAACCTTTTTTGTCATGTGTCTCGAATGTGGTGTACAGGATAGGCCAGTCATGATGTAAATTCTACATAGGCCAGACAGGAAGGTGCCTTAACGATAGGCTCCGGGAGCATGCTTACTCGCTGAGGGCCACGGTTGGGGGACTCCTTCCTTTGCATTGCAGAGACTACCAGCCGGCCTTTGATGAGGTGACGCTTGAAGGGAGGCATAGAGAGAGGGCCACTCGCGAAATTATTGAGGCTTTTTATACTTCGTGCCTCGGAGAAAGATGTGCGAGGGAGCCGTCGGTTGCCTTATGTAATAAGGAGCTGTCCTTTTTGCGCCAGACCATGACTGGCATGGGTTGAGTCTAGTGAGCCCATTTTCATGACGCTTGCCTTATGGCATATTGTTTGATTACACACTGTGTTATCTGGTACTGATGTATGTGTTTTCTTTTCCTTTTCAAATAAAACATTTCAGTGTCGAGTACAGCCGTTGTCCTGTCTATTCCTTTTATCGTCTTCGTTTTTTTGAAGCTGTTACACCCACCATGTGAAACTTTTACCAACTCGCCCAGTTCGACACCTTGTTAGAGGCGAAGATCAGACTGCTTTGGTTACCACCTTACATGGAAAACTAAAGAATCTTTGAACCGCTGGAACCCTGCGGAACAGTACGCTCCGTAGTACGAGAAAAAAAAAATATGTGAAGGAATGGAGGACATAGAAACCCTTAACCGTGAAGTAAAATTGACCCTCCGAGACGAAACTAACGTTAACAAGATTCCACACCTGACTACCAACTTTGGGTGCTAGAGAATACTTGCTATATCAGGTCTTCTTCCTTCGTACCTACGATGCCATCGAGTGGGCCACACCATTGCCAAACTCCCTGGTGTGTGAAATGCCGATGGTACGGGCATAAACCGGATGAAAATGTCACGACCTACGCTGACAGGCTGAGGTTGGAGACTACCGAAGAATCAACAACAGAGGACCCGATGGTCATTAGGGTCAACAAGCGAAGTTGGTAACCCTAATGGTGACATCTGTGCGATGGCTGCAGCCCTGGACAGTAAATCTCAACCGGCCTTTCAGTAAACCTGATCTGCCAGAGAACCTTTCGTCGGCCACTACCTCTAGCGAAGACCCAATCACCGTTACGACTGCAGCCGAAAACAGCACCCCGACAACGCCCGCGACTCCAACAAACAGGGACGCCTTCATAAACGAAAAACACTACGAAACAACTACCGAGGCTAACCTGGAAGAGGTCAAAACAGAGGAAAACGATAAGGAACAGGACCCAATTCTTGAACTAGAACCGCTTATCGACGTGGAATTAAATTACGGCCTTATAACTAGAGCAAAGCTCTCTGAAAAGAGACTGGGCGGTGCTCGACGTAAGCCGTTTTAAAATATGCCCTCCGGTGCCAAGCTTGTCGAAGACTCCAACACCCTCCAACTTCGTGTGTCCACCTTAAACGTGAGGGGTCTCAGCTCTAAACGAAAGCAGTGTCAACTTCTACCGCTAATAGTCCACCAGCAGATCAATATATTAGCTACGAAAGAAACAAATGTTTAGCCAGGAAGAAACCGAGATAGCATTGGAACGTTTCCTGAAAGATTTCGAAGAGTGTGTGTCACTCATGCATCTGGCACATCTGCTGAATTTTTCTTTTTTTTTTTGTTTCTAAACAGGAGGTTGTGTTTGACTGCTGTTTCTTTCACTAGCAACCAGGAAGGGCGCTTAAATCTTGCAATCTAGACCGCGTAAACATTCAATTGCGCATTATTTGAGTGTACGCTCCAAATTATTTGACTGAGCGTATTTTTTTTTAATTTTTCAAACACCATTCATTCACACAGTTAAAAAACTGTTGCTATTGGGAGGTTTCAACTGTGTGCTACATCTAAACAATTGCTCTCAACTTACGACTAAATTCTACACTAGTGCAGCGGTACCCCATTCTCCTGTGAGCGATAACAACTTATTAGACATTGGAAAACAAAAACAAGGCAGAGTACACTATACACATTTCTAAAGATCATCTCACGCTCGACTTGACCAGGTATATGTCAGTGGAGACCTTCATGATACTATTTTTGATCACGCAGTGAAAGCTATATTTTTCTTAGACCACTACCTTCTGTGGGCAACTTTCGGTACAAAGAAACGACCCCCGCTACGACGTGAATGGGGCTTGTGGAAATTATACACATCACTCTTAAAAGACAAAATTTGTACCGATTGTATTCCCGCTGTCCTTTCACGTGTCAAACAGAACGCTTCCCTACACGTGTTTTGTAAATGAGACATGTTCAAACAAGAATTAAAAAATTGGGCCATTGAACGCTCAAGCCCCATAACGTTTATATAACAGCTTGAGCTACGAAAGCTGCTAGCGATGCTGTCCGATATTTGTGAGCTTGAAAGCCTCAGTCCTAGCGAATATACTGAGGAGATTAACATGGCCAAGACACAGCTAAAATGATACGTTGTCGAGAAATATCGAGGCGCTGTGATCCGATTGCGCTCTCAGAAGTACTTGCTTGGAGAGGCGCCTGTACGCCGGTGCTTTTATGGTGAAATGAGATGAGCTATAAGCAAAGAAATACTCGAAAACGACCACAAAGGCAGTGCCCGCACTGAAACGCAAATCATCACAGAAGCTTTCCAAGATCCTTACAATTATCTCTTTGGAAAGAGTATTGAGGCCAAAGAAAGGAAAGACACATTGAAACTTATAGGAATGCGTGCCATTTTTAAAAGACAAAGAGAACGTGAGTATTAAATGTCCTCTGACCTTGGAATAAACAAAAACTGAGATAAAAGCTGTGCCGTTAGATAAGACTACAGTCTCTGATGGCCTGGGCGCTTAGTTCTATAAGAAATTCTCACGCCTGCTGAGTCTATTCCTCCTTGATGCATTCAAAGCCGCTTATACACACCAAACAACACCACCAACCTTTTAAGAAAGTCATACAGTGCTTATACCCAAATCAGAAGGCACGTTCGGTTTGAAAAAGCGAGGCTTACAAGCATATTTCTGTTTGCAATGTAGACTATAAAATCTTCGCAAAACGTTGAAATGAACGCTTACATCTCACTATAGACAACATAACCGGGGCTCATGAAGCTTGCGATATACGTGAAAGAAATATTCAAACGAACATACATGTTTCAAGGCTCGTAATAAATTTAGTATCCGAGGAACAAAATAACGTAGCCACAGTCCAACTACACTTGTCCAAAGCATTTGATAGAGTTAGGCACTCATTTTTATTCAGGCGGGTTTCTCACGCAAACATCGAGACCACGATAATAAAAGGTATTGCTATGTTACAAGAAGAGCACCATACGACACATGTGTAAATATTCACTTTCTGAACCTATCCTTATAAAATCGTCGGTAAAACAAGGTTGTTCACTTTCACCACTGCTCTTTGCCTTATATCTTGAACCTTTATGCCGTAATGTCATCAATGAAGATAATCTATTCGTGGCTATAATGTTTGCTTCGCAGAGTTGAAGCTACTAGCATATGCTGATGATGTAGCGTTATTCTGTTCAAATATGGCGAGTGTTGAAGAAGCACTTCAGGTAACGGAGAAGTATTGCAAACTAACTAGAGCAAAGTTGAATCAGACGGTTTTTGAACAGGAGCCTGGGCCACCACTTCAAAGCACTTTGGTGGGATGTCATGAAATCGCTCTCTTTTCATATATATACCTTAGTGTTCCACTCGACCAAACTTGTTCCACTGATCCATATTGGAGCACCACCGTAACTATGATTCGACGTTAATCGAAGGCTTGGAGGGAACGAGAAATGTTAATTTTCGCTAAAACAGCCGTCTGTAACACCTTCTTAATTTCCAAACTTATGTACGTTTTGCAAGTACTGAATTGTAATTGATATAAACTTCAAGCTATTCACCAAAGTTTTGCTACATTTATCTGGATTTCTCCTTGGGAACGCATTAAACAAGATGATTTATTCCTGCCTGTGGAATCGGGTGGCCTGGGCCTGGCGCAATTATTTCTGCGCCTGCTTGTTTCAAGGTTGTTTTCACTTAGGAATTCAACCCACCCATTTCTTCTCATGGCTGTTCAAAGAAAACTGGTTCACCATTTACCCTTTCTTATCGTTTCCACTGCAAGCTCTCCTCCAAGCGGCCTCTGGGGTTTCTGGAAGAGGTAGTTGATACCCCCTTGTTTTTAAAAGTCCGCTTTGTATTAGACTATGTTTTTTAAGTACCCAGAAAGCTGTTAGCACAAGCGTTGATCAAACGTTTGTTTTACCGCTGTTAAGAATGGAACCTTCGGCAACCTTTTCCGAGTTTCAACGCTGCGGAAACGAGTCCCGAAACGAGTCCCGACGTGTTCAGGACTGACGCCCACCTGTCGAAGGCTGCCCAAAACGTGTCTCAACGCGTCCGTGACGTCAACGGGACGTGTGTGTGTGTGCGTGTGGGTTCGTGCGCTCCGGAAGGGGAGAGAGGCCTGGCCTAACTGCGGAGAACCTTGGCTATGACTCATTTCTGACTACGTCGCGGCGGACCCAGCTGCAAAGCACGTGGCGGTCGCACCTGCTGCCCTGGCGGAGAGAGAGGGAGAAAACGGACCCCTATATAAGGCGGGGCGTGAGGGCTCCATTTGTTCTCTTGGATTTGACGACTGTATCGCTACCATGTAATTAAACCGTTCGTTACGTTACCAATTCTCCCACCTCCACTGGACCCCTGGGTTCTTCTCTTCGGGGAATTGTCGTCGTCACGAGCCAGGAAGCTCCCGGACGTGCGGCCTAAGCCCCGCCTCGAACAACTGGTTGGCAGCGGTTGGGATCGGACCATGCGACATCGTGCTACATCTGTGGGTGAGCGTTTGGACTTTGCTTTGAGATTCGCCAGGCTTCAGATTATGGGTAATTAATTTTGAACTGCTGGGAATCCTTAGTGTTTGACTCGTGCGCTAGGTTTGTGTACAACCTCGCGACAAGTTTTATTGCAAAGCCAAAGCTAAAGAGCAGCGATCATGGATCTGATGAGGTTACTGAGAACAGATTTACTCTGTTTATGTGAAGAATTGGGTGTGGAGGTGGAGCAAAAGATGAAGAAATCTGAGATCAGTAAAGCGATTTCAGAGAGCGCGGAAGCAGAGGAAATTAAAATTGCGTGGGAACTGCTTCAGAACGCTAAGAGTGAAGCTGCAGCAAGAGAGGAACGAGAGCGAGAACAGGCTGCAGCGAAAGAGGAACGGGCTGCAGCGAAAGAGGAGCAAGCTGCAGCTAGAGAGGAACGAGCACAGACTGCAGCGAAAGAGGAACGAGACCAGGAGCGAGCGCTGAAAAGGCTAGAGCTCGAAATTGAACAACAGCGATTAAACTCGCAGAACAGTAGAGTTGGGGCTCCGGTACGAGCAAGTGAGACCGAGTCGTATCAAATGAAGAAGCTCATGCAGCCGTTTAAAGTTGGGGAAGACGTGGGCCTATTCTTAGTTAACTTTGAGAGGACATGTGAGAAGTTGAGCTTCGCCCCAGAAACGTGGCCGCAACGGCTTTTGACTCTGTTGCCCTGTGAGGCTGCAGAGGTTGTCGCGCGCCTTAGTGCTGGAGACGCGGACGACTACGACAAGGTGAAGTCCAGCCTTTTGAAGCGGTACCGCCTTTCTGCCGAGGCGTTCCGTCAAAGGTTTAGAAACGCATCCAAAAAGAGCAGCGAGGGCTACTCGGAATTCGCGTACGGGCTTAAAACCAACCTGATAGAATGGTTGAAGAGCGAGGAAGTGTACGAAAGCCGAGACAAGGTAGTCGAGTGTGTGTGCCTCGAACAGTTCTTTCGTAGCATTCCGCAGTCAGTCAAGCTCTGGGTGCAGGACAGGGTGGGAGTCGACTCTGTCGAAAGGGCCGCTGAGCTAGCCGAAGAGTACGCAACGCGTAGAAAGCTGAGCGGAGAGGAAAGCGAATCCGGCCGAAGCGATCAGCGCAAGACCTTCCGACAGGGAAATGACTCGCGAGAAAACGGGCCCGAGAAGCCCGAAGCAGGACAAAAGGTCCCAGAAAAGAGCGCAGAACACTCGAACGGAGACGAGGCGCGGAAAAGCCCAACAGGGCAGTTCGAGGCAAGGAAGCCGTTCCTGTGCTACAACTGTCAGGAGCCGGGACACACAGCGGCCAGATGTAAGAAACCGCGGGTTGTGTTCTCGTACGTGAACGTTAGTGACAAGGACCTGAAGCTTCTTCGTCCCTATCTTCACGAGCTCCATGTAAACGGAAAGCCGTGCAGGGTGCTTCGGGACAGTGCAGCGACGATGGACGTTGTCCATCCGTCGTATGTAACGCCATCCGATTTTACGGGAAAGGTAGTTTGGATCAAGCAGCTGCTCGAAAAGCACAGTGTCTGTCTGCCTATGGCGAGAGTAAGGATAACTGGCCCGTTCGGAGAGCTAGTGACAGAGGCGGCTGTCTCGCAGACAGTCCCGTTGGAGTATCCTTATTTGTTTTCTAACCGGTCAGATTTCCTGCTGCGCGAAAGGGGTCAACAACTGGGAGAAGGGCTAGTTCAGTCGTGTACGAGGTCCAAATCGCGTCAGGTCGCCCCTTTGTTGACAAGTGATCCAGAGCCAGAGGCAGCTGACGGGGAGCAAGCACTCCCAGAGTTGGAGGCAGAAAACCGGGATGAGAGGGACCAGGTTGTAGAACAGCCTGACCTCGTAGCACTAGAAAGCGTACGCCGTCCCAACGCGCCGGCGGAAAAGGCGGAGGAAGACGGGATCAGTGAAAGATCTCTCGTAGCTCCGGCGTCGCGTAACGTTGGTCCTCTGCTACGAGTAGACAGAGTCGAGCAGAAGAGCGACCCTAGTGTGTCAGGGTTTCGCTGTACAGCTCAGGAGATTGCTAGGACCAATGTGACGGGGAACGAAAGAGGCGGATTGTTTTATCGGCGCTATAAGGACCGCATTTTCACGTCTAGAAATCACGTGAAAATCGATCACTATGACTTCAGCGTAAGAAAAAGAAAAGGCAAATTTAACGGCAATGCCGATGGGTTGAGCAGATTTTTCTGACATCACGAAAAATAGTAGGGATGATCTCAGAGGTCTTCGTCATCCACGGGAATGAGGATCTAAGTGGGGGCACTTCGTTGAAACCCCAAAATGACCTCACAAATTGCGAAGAGTTTTTGCCTTTTGTATTTTGTTCTTAGTGACCTCGTTGGAAAAATGAGTTTTTTTTGGCGACAGGGGGTCTCGATACCCGGAATTGTACCAAATTTTGGTAATCCGTAATCCAGTCTGGCGGGTCTTTGGCGAATTCCGAGCGTTTGACTGCGGTGTGGCGTGGTGTTGTGGGGGACGTTTCCGCTGATGCCTCCGTTGAGAGGTTTGGGAGTTTGTTTGGTGCTTGCAGCGTCTTCTCAAGGCCTACTCCAAGCCCACCTCTTCAGGCCAGCGATTGTACCACCGGCCATTCGAGGTTTCCCTGGCCCCGGAGGGGCTGTTAAGAATGGAACCTTCGGCAACCTTTTCCGAGTTTCAACGCTGCGGAAACGAGTCCCGAAACGAGTCCCGACGTGTTCAGGACTGACGCCCACCTGTCGAAGGCTGCCCAAAACGTGTCTCAACGCGTCCGTGACGTCAACGGGACGTGTGTGTGTGTGCGTGTGGGTTCGTGCGCTCCGGAAGGGGAGAGAGGCCTGGCCTAACTGCGGAGAACCTTGGCTATGACTCATTTCTGACTACGTCGCGGCGGACCCAGCTGCAAAGCACGTGGCGGTCGCACCTGCTGCCCTGGCGGAGAGAGAGGGAGAAAACGGACCCCTATATAAGGCGGGGCGTGAGGGCTCCATTTGTTCTCTTGGATTTGACGACTGTATCGCTACCATGTAATTAAACCGTTCGTTACGTTACCAATTCTCCCACCTCCACTGGACCCCTGGGTTCTTCTCTTCGGGGAATGGTCGTCGTCACGAGCCAGGAAGCTCCCGGACGTGCGGCCTAAGCCCCGCCTCGAACACCGCTTTGTTTAATAAAGCTAAGTTCGATATCCGTGAAGGACATGACGTTCTAAAATGTCTTAAGCGTATACGTCTATTTCCAAGCACGAAAACGTTCGCGTTTAAAATTCACGTCAACGCTTCCAGCCGAATGGTGGCTCCAGGAACGCGGTTCCTTTCTGCCTTGGTCAATTGACTGTCGTTTATGGCACTAGCCGGAAACAAAATAACTGTTTTATCTACTGCACAGATGCAATTTTGTTCTGGGATGTGCTCCAAAGAACCCTAAAAAAATATATTGGCATAACTGACGACAGTATTCGTTACTTATACCTCCCGACCGAAACAAACATTCCTTATAATTTACTCATGCTGATTGGTTTGCACAGTCTGTGGAGATGCCGGATGATCGACAGAAATGCTGAAATTTCACGCACAGCTATATCCATATTTTTGGAAGAGATTGCAAATGTGAGAACTGTTTATTAATTCCACCCACCAGTGCGTGACTGGTTTCTCTCTTTTTTACGTATGTCTAAGACTTTCTGATTTTTAATATCTGGAAACGTGCAAAGTAAAGCGGCAAAAAAGAAAAGAAAAACTTTTGCGAGTAGTAACAGCGTTTTTACCGCAAGAAACAAGCCCATTTGGGTCGGTTTCGATAAAAAAAAAAAAAACGGTCGTTTTGTTCAGACGAGAATTCCAAATAGCCGACTTTTATTTCAACACTGTTTTCGATGAAGGCCGTTAGTGACGGGGAAGCTGCATGACTCACGCACCAATTACGTGTCACCTTTGCATCACGGGACATTGCTCTTGAGGTTTCTGTTCAACGCAAATGCAGTCATATGACACCGTCTTATTGGCCCAGCAAGTATGTAGTATCCACAAAACAGAGAACCCACAGAACTGCCAACTCTGAAGACGCCTCTGATTTTGCTTCGTCGAGCCTCTTTAAGTCTTATTTCCCCTTCTTACCTTCTGTCCGTATCCCTGCTCCGCCTCCACGGAGTTCAAAAAGGGACCTTCAATAAAGTGTGAAGGTGTAGCTGAGAAGAGGGAAAAAGCGTCAGACTATACTGCTTTAACGCAAAAGCTGATAGTGCAATGATATTTATGCGTTCGCCGGACCGGTTTACCGTCTTACTTATATCTCTGACCTCGCTCTCTGTGCTTAGGTATAGGAGAAAGCGTAATCATGTTGCGAAAAATAGACAAACGACAGGTACAAAAGGCGCGTAGCGTCCACCGCACAATTGGGTTAGATCAGCTTAATACGAGGGATGGTGGCCCAGCTGCCCGACGTGAACAATCCAAAGGAATAAACAACAACTCCTAGGGAGTAATGTTGGCTGCAGTACTGCTCTAGGCAAACGACTCAAGCAACATTGGGTATCCGGCTTGTTATGAAGGTCGCGTTTTGTCAGGCAGCCCCTCGTAGTTTGAATCTAAAAGGCGGCGAATAGCCCTGTATGTTTACATATACTGTTGCAAGAGCTGGTCTTTGAAGCCCTGCGTCGCATCGGTGCTCTCACGTTTAGCCGGCTTCCGGGTTAGAAGCTCACGTCGTGAAAACAAATTTTGAACCGGTGTTTGTCGAGTTACAGTTGACCTTCAATCCTGACTTCTCGTCAGTTGGTGAACATCCCCACCACACCGATAGATTAGTCGAGTGCCGTCGTTGCCATGGTCGCTTTGATAGAGGCAGCAGTGCGTCGATTTTGTCGTTGAATATTCTGCCACACACAAGCTGTTCGGCGAGATGCGAGATCCCGTTTGTTTTTGAACCGTCTTGTACACCACAATAAGGTACTGCAACACTTGTTTTCCCGTTTTGTGCTTAAAAGTAACGTAAATATTAAATTATATCAGTGATCGTCTCGCGAAGTTTCTCAGTCTGCAAGTTTCTCTGTCCTTCCAAACTAAAAAAAGAACGTGGCTTTTTCCAGTGAAAATGTATGATGAATTATTGAACTGAAAACCTTACTGGGACTGGACCACTGGAAAGCAGACAGGGTAATTGGAAACATAAAACTGTGCTGGAAAGTTGTAAACTGGAAACTAAGGTGAATAGTTTGAAGTTGAAAACCAAGCTAGATAGTTGGAGGTTGGGAAAGAAGCTGGATATTAAGAAGCTGGAAACTAGGCTAGAGAGTTGAAAGTTAGAAATTATCTTGGAATCTCGGCTGTTGGAAACTTACTTAATTCCTACAATAAAAATAAACCTAAAGGAAAAATGTGTAACTATATTTCAAAATGTTACTGGCTCACGATCTCCACGCGCTCTGCATCAAAGATAGAAACATAAAATAAGCACAACAAAAATAGCTTTGCTATACAAAAACTAAAAAAAAAAACCATTTGGCTACTAGCATGAAATATAACTCGATGCTTCTTAATTATACATAGAAGTGCATTCATTTCTTCTTTCATTTAATGATTTGTGTACTTCAGTTTTGCACGAGTATTACCCCGTTTGTTCCGTTGAGCACAGTCGACCATTAAATTTATGCAAAAGATGAAGCCTCCTTTTAGACAACCGGACACACGGCGCAACAGTATTTGCCTTTGAAAGACACCTGAAAGAGCAGAAAATACAAGAGAAAAATTCAACTCATCAAGGACGTATTTCCACAATTCAAAATTAATTTTATATATGCGTCAATGTTTTTTTTTTTATGACACCAGCTCTTGAAGACATTAAAAAAGAACGAAGCATACATAAATTTGTTTATAACGCAGTCTATCATTCGTATACAAGTACACTTAACCATTAACATAACGCTGAAGCGTGCACCGCAATATTTCTTGAATCATTTGGACTCTCATGGTTCAAGTGCGACACACCACAGATCGCCGTTATTTTACGGGTTCAACGAATCCACTGATCTTCCGCAGCCTTTGAGGATGACTTCGTCGAGGATATATAATATCCACAGTAGGCAATTTTATATTTCACTTCAATAAAGTACATATTCCCATAGTCCCACAGCCCGCAGTTATTTTTTTATTTTCATTATAGCTCGATTAAAAGATGGTGCCGAGAGATTTCTCTGATCTTTTGGTGTCATTTGAACCATTGAACCATTTGCACCATATAACGTTTAACCACGTCTGATGACATTTTTTTCTGACCGGAGGTAAAGAAGCTCGCCGTTCGGGCAGATGCGCCCATTGGTCGTTGCTGTACTTTTACGGCGTTCATTTCTAAACTCTAATAAAAAACAGTGTCAAAGGGGTGCAAGTGCCCTAACTTACTCTCATTTAACTCTCTCGTCATCAAAGTTACTCTTTCGCCGCAACTTCTTTCAATGATGCTCTACTTTAACCCTCACTGAAACTCGACAGTAACTGTAGCAAGAGTTAGTTTCTCCTTGCGATATCACGGGCTGTTGACAAATGGCGCCGCTATGGGCTCGGTGCATCTTCCATGATGCTCGGCGCATATGTTTTTTCTTTCTTTTTTCTCGGGAAGGCTTTCTTTTTTTCCTCTCCGCTTTCTTTTTTGTTTTCCCGGAGCTTGTCGGATGCTTTGTTCGTTGTCGTTCGTCTCGGCGAGTTGATTTCAGACGCGGAAGCCGTCGTATGAGGCCGGTCGAAAGCGACTTTAGAGTTCAGCGTGGTGTCTGATGTAGGTATAACGTGAAAATACGGAGGAACGGTGTGCATTTTGCTGGTGATCGACGGGGATATGGCCACGAAAGTGACAATCGGCCCTGCGTTGCTCGAACCTCCGATTTATTCGGATACCGCTAGGATAAATTTTAAGGCGACGTTTCTGTGCTTTCGTTGACCATCGGAATCTTCGAGGTCTGCAGTGAAGCGTTTGCAATATATTTGGATACACAGTTCAGCGACGGAAATTCCGTTAGTCGTGCTTTGCAGTGTGCAATCGTGGTGCCGCTTCGTTCAAATGACCGAAGGCTCACTTTGGTTGTGCGGTGCACCGGAGAGCTGCCTTGAAGCTTGTAGTTCCCGTGCCGTGCTAAATGATACTGTGCTGCTTCCCAAATTGTTCCGGCGTAGACGTGCACTTTCACGGAGCACAGGTGGTGCAGTTGGTATTGATTCCGCTGGTCTGTCGCACGTTTCGTCGACACAAAAGTTTTATCAACACTCATTACGCGAATTGCAAGCTGTATGGACATTTCATTGCGCGTGTCACGTACCCAGTCCTCCCGTTCACGTCGCTTTGCGACGACAGTCTGTAGCGGCTCATTACCAGAAAAGAAGTTTCACATCCATTTCAGTTCAGCTCGTCCACGGCAGTCGCCGAACCCCGAAGGAGAGGATTTATTCGGACATAATGCCACTAAAGCAATGCAGCTTCTTTAGTGGTCAGGATAGGCTCTCTTCTGTCTGTTCTGTTATATTTTCACGGATGCTTTCTCCAGTCCTGCTTTTTATCAATATTTACTATTCTGGTAAGTTCCAGGCCATGCTCAGCTGTCATCGTATGTTCTGGTGGAGGTGCTGCGCACTTTACCCATAGCCGTTCACTCTGTGTCGATCCTGGCGGCTCCTCAGCCGAGTTGCCCGATAACAAGACACGGGTGGCGGATTATCCCGCGTCTTAAACCCCCGGTGAGCCGGGAACCAAGTCCTATCCCGAGCCCGGCAGAAAAACCGCAAGACGAGCGAGTACCACAAGGACGAACCTCGGAAATACACCACGAAGAACCTGAAATCCGAGTCAGTCGCTGCTATACCAGCAAGAAGCACCGGAATTAGGTCTTTTGCCGGAAAATCCGAAGCTGACTAAGCCAACAATGACAAACCTGTAGCGGCGAACCGCGTCCGCTCCCACCATCGTGTGCATGCCCGTCGCACCTCGTACTCTGATACCCTTTCACGCAAGGTGTATGAAGACGTCGAGGGCTGGATTGAACAATATGACCGTGTCGCCCGCCACTGTGGGTAGATGGACAGCCAGTTCCTGCAGAACCTATGCTTCTCGTGGAAGAAACTTCCAGGCACTGGTTTGAGAACCACGAATCCTCCTTCACGTCGTGGGAAGTTTGCAAGATCGAGCTGAAGTGCACGTTCATCAGCCAACATTAACGAGAGAGAGCCGAATTCTTTATTCTGTCCAGGACACGGCCCCAACGAGAGCGTCACCACCTTCGTGGAGGATGTTTTGCGCCTGACCGAGCACCCACGCCAACCGTGATGCTACAGAAGACAAGAAGCTGAGAATCCCATGTCCCTCATGTGAGGGACAACACCTTCGGCAGCCTTGTCCGCAAACCCACGACAACAGTCGAAGGGTTCATATCAATGAGGCTTCCAACATTGAATGTGCACTGCAGGCCCGAGCCTGTCAATATCAACAACTCCCCAGCGTCTTGACACTCGAGTCGTCCAGCTGCAACTTCGACGACAGCCTCCCAGGCATCCGCGACATCATCCACGACGTTGTCCGGGAGGAGATCAGCAAGCTACTTCCTGCCATCAGTTGCCCGGCTTTTATTTTGATCGCCGAGATCGTTTATGAACAATTTCGCCAGGCAATTCAACTGGAGACTTCTGCGAGCGAAGCGGCATCTTATGAACCGAGGGCGAGTTACGCCACAACTGCACGACGACCGCCACCGGCTGCCCCTTAGTATTCAATGCCATTCAATGAGACACCCCAACGCCAAAGCATTCCCGACATCGCCGTGTAGGTCTGCGCTGAACAAAGTACACCGAGGAAAACGGAGGTGTTGCGAATGACCGACCGAAAACCACTCTGCTACCACTGCATGAGGCCGACCATGTTTGTGTCGAATGACCCTCGATCACGTCTCGAGGAGCGACCGTGGGACATTAAGAATTATCTTTGGCGGCTTTGTCCCTGGTGCCGACATTACCCCGAAGCTCCTGATCCCCATCATCTCGACGGGAGGTAAGCACGACAAAGCAGGTGAGCGGCAATGCAATGACAGTTGATTTGGTGTCGGTTGTCGTCCAAGGACAATATCTAATAAATTGCTGACACCAATTATCTGTGTCCATTCCCCGAAGCACACAATTTCCAACTTTGAGGGAGAATGCCGCTGAGTGACTTGAAGAAATAGAATGGTTGCGGTTGTTCTCAAAAGTGGACACCAAGCATCACCCGACTTCACTTTGCCATACGAGACTTACACAAGTTGCAGTGGTTGCGGGATGCATAAGAAATCGCCATTACGAAATTTAAGTGAAATGGCTTGGATAGCAAGCAAACATTGTTGCCACCCATCAAGTTAACGGTACAGCAAAAGGCACAGCCACGTAAGCAATACATGCCCCAGCTTGCTACCTGAAAAATTTGCGGATTAGAAGCCAGCCCTGCAGCTTCAGTGCATCAGGTGTCAGTGGCTGCACATGACGTGTGATTACAAGACGGCATCAGTCGGTCAAAGTGGCCACTCGACCAAACTGAACACCGACGGGCCAGGAGCGTCATCCGACAACAAGGAGCACAGGTACTACGACTGAACGCCTGACACGAGACTGTCGCAGAAAGAACTCGTTATGGAACCATTTGATAATAATCAATAATGATGTAATCAAATGGTAATAAACATATTCGATACACTAACCAAATTAAACATATTTCCGCTTGCCTTTACGCCTTAAGAGTCTATACACCAAGAATTATGTTCACTGAACGCGCTGGAACGTTTGAGGACATTCGCATCTCTGACCTTTCAATATTATTTAATGGGACATACCAGACTTGTTGTCTGGGGCTGCACTCGTTCCACCTCTCCTGAAAATGTGGTGCATCTGAAAACCAACTCCATTATGTGAAAATGTTATTTATTAATTTATTCCCTCCAGGAGCCTTTGTAGGCATTTCAGAGTGGATACTTAAAACTACACAGATGATAATAGCATGAAAGCACACTGACATTAAAGGGCCTCTGACACGCCAAAAAAAAATTATTTTTTTTTCATGCTAGGCGTTGAATTGGCATATCAGGACATTACAAAAAAATTGTTTCACTATAGAGTTGAGTAGATTTTTTTATAAAAAATAGAAATACGAGGCCCAATTCAAAGTTCCCGCCGTGCACTGTGACGTAACAGTGTACCGCAAGGTGTCGGGGCGGTCAGAAGGGAGGCATCGCCGGAAGTCACGTGAGTTGTATCCCTCCTCGTGCTTGCCGCGAGCGCGTGTAATATTTTTTTTAAAAACATTTTTGTTATTTTCCGCACCTCCACGAGCGATCCAAGCAGACAAGGTTTCTTTTATTTGCTTTTCATCGCTTAATGTTGCTGTAAAGGTAGAAGAAGCGGAGTCAGTGAATTGACGTGATCAACTACAATGCCTAGAAGCTGCTGTGTGAGGGACTGTCCCGGTACTTTCAGCAACTGAAGAAGAGATCACACTGCATGCATTTCTGAGAGACATACATCGGCCGCATGAGCACCTAGTAAACAAGTTCCATGTTCTAGACAAAATACGTACTTTGTGCTCGACGTTTACTTGTACTTGGTACACTCACCAGTTCGTATTCTTTAGACGGCAGGCATCTTCAGCCTGGAGAGTATCCGATGATTCAACGACCTCGGTGTCTCAACCTTCAGCAATGCGATCGGGCGTGTCGTATGCTAGCAATCCTAATTTCTGCGAGCGTTCTAAATTTTTTTTCAAAACTTGATAGCTTGTTTTGCGCCCAGTATAGCCATGTATCATCGGACTGACGGCATGCACTCGTACACTGGCTTGTACTCGCAACGCTTTCATCATTGACCTCCATCACGTCGATCCACTGACTCTTCGTCCTCAAATTTTACAGCACGCAAACTAACCAACGGTGCAGGGATAAAGAGCTAGTGGAACTGAAACTTAGTTTTCTACGATCGCTCGTACGAAGAGCAGAATAAAAAAAAAATAAAAAAAGTCTTAGGCACGGTCGCGGAGAGCACGAGGAGTGAAACTCCTGTGACTTCCGGTGAACCCACTTTTAGTGACGTAGGTCGATGCCTCCCTTCTGACCGCTCCGACACCTTGCGGTACACTGTTACGTCACGGTGCACGGCGGGAACTTTGAATAGGGCCTCGTATTTCTATTTTTTATAAAAACACTACGCAACTCTATAGTGAAACAATTTTTTTGTAATGTCCTGATATACCATTGCAACGTTTAGCATGAAAAAAAATTGTTTTTTTTGGCGTGTCAGAGGCCCTTTAAGGAGCACAAAACAGGCCCGGCTACCGAAAGTAAGTACTCCACTCGTAAGAAATAATTATTGCTGTAACTTGTTAATTGCAAAAACAAACACACCTCTGAGCATCTAGTTTAATAGTATGTGTTAATGCATTGTTATATAGCAGGACACTTCCTATACGTATGACAGAATAGACCACTTGCAAAACTTCATCAAGCAACACAACTGTCACCGTTTATTTTTCGGCGCAAAGCGCACGAATGGGCCCCAGTTCACACCGAACGTTAATGCAGCATTCGAGTCCAATAGGCGCTGAGCCGAGTTCACAGTGATGGCTGACATAACATTCTTGTCGAAAAAATGCCCAAAGTAGTATGAAGGCCTTGGGTAATTAGAGTAGTAGCTACTGTAATTCGTTTCATCACAATTTGGCAAACGGCGAAGGCTACAGTCTCGGTGAGTCAATATGCACGTTGGAGAGAGGCACATGACAACATATCATCAGAGTAGTGCTCATGTGCACAAATTTGTCACACACCTTCACTCCGTCTCTCGGATTGGCTCGAGGGGGCTGTGGCGGTTGCCCTTTTCCAAGTTACGGTGAAATAAAGTATAGGCAGCCCAAACTTTTGAAAAACGTCTATCGAAGAGACTGAAAGGAATTGTACTTAACATTTTTCAACAAGACTGCTCTTCGGGCAAGGGATGAACACAAATATGAATAATCTTGTCCAGGTAATTATAACAAGTAAATAATTGACGGGCTAATACAATGCACTCTTGATGAAAAAAAAAAAAAAGTATTGCTGCAATAAATCCTACGAAAGAGAAAATTGTGCAGTTACTCTTCTATTTCCGAGTTGCATTACATTTAACAAATTGCTGATATGTGTGGTTTTATCTCTAAACTTCTAAAGAGGGGCTGCATTTTTTTAAATATTCTAGATGTTAGAATGATGGATTAGACAACCATCTAAGAGGAGTATGGTCATACACATAGAGCTAATTGTGGACTATTGATACCGATTGGCAAGGTAAAGAGCCTACTAATACTAATTTCTAAGGGACATCGGATGCAATCTTTTGTGCACTGATCAATCAAGAATATGAAGACTCGCTGTGTTCTGAGTTCCAAGGGGACAAATGAACTGTTTTATGAACATAAGTAATGAACTTTGTTCCGAATGGTTGGTTAGAATGCTTTGTAAGAGTTTGCGTGCGCGTCAATTAAGCAAACTCCAGCTTTTCACTCCAAAAAAGTATTGCGATCGAATGTAGAATCGTTGATTAGCACAAAAGGTTAAAGATCGCAGGAGCTTCTCGATAAAAGTTGCTATGGTTAATTGGTGACGCATGGCTGAAACCACTTCCCTAGGCTCTAACGCGGCGTATACCTTTCGCTTCGATTCTCAAACATTCCAACGTTCAAGCGAAGCTAGGAAAATGCAAATATTTTATGCTAGAAGTTATATCGTAACATTGTTGACAAGTACAAAACGTAAAGATCACAGGAGCTTCCTCGCTAAAAGTTGCTGTGATTATGCAGTTACCTAGGGCTGAAACAAACTCCCCTAGGCCCTACGTCCGACGCATACATTTCGCGTCGATCTTCAAACATTCCAACGTTCAAACAAAGCTAAGAGAATGGGAAAATTGCATGCTAAAAGCACTCAAAGTTCTATCGATCCTCGAACATATCCGGGAATCCGAGCATAGGTACGGCGATACGGCTGATGCTGTCTCACAGGCGTTAATATCCAGATGATCCAGAGCGATCTTGCGCAAAAAGGGTGTAAAGTCTCATTCCTTCATATTTTTACATTATACCTGCGTCAGCGAGCACGAAGAAGCCCGAAGTCGTCGGAAAGCAGCTGCACATCACGGCTACCGCGCACCGAACAAACTCGCATCCGCCAGCTCTGGGCGCTGCCATCTTACCGATGACGTCACGGCTCTTGTGAGGTCACGTGACGAGTGGTCACTTTTGCGTACAATATGGTGGCAACCCGGGGGGGGGGGGGGGGTGCCACTTCCGAACTTCCGGTTTATCACTTTAAGCCCCTCTACCTCGTTGGGTTTGAGTCCCGCTCAGTTCGCGCTGACTTTGTCGGTGCCTTCGTTCTCCCAGTCTCAGCTGAGACGCTGTTTCCAGCAAGCCGGCCTAAAAAACAGACGTTTCTCGTGCTCAAGGCGAGAAGCATAATACAACACTTCTGGTATATTTGTAATGTTATTTCGGCATTAACAAGGTAGGTAAGTATTACAGCAATATTGTGTATGTTAACAAAAGCTTATGGTAGCAGTAATATACCCCAGAAACTAAATGCGGAGAACTATTGGTATTTGTTTTTCGTCGAATTGAATGCAACAAATGTGGCGCGTTACAAAATAAAGGGGGCCCCTAATTTGCTTGAACCGGTCTTTCATAACTTTTGACTTGGCCCTGGCCATAAGCTCTTGAAGAGGTCATATCGGTCGGGAAGTTCGCAGATGAAAAACCTTCGAACGTGGCTGAAAACGGCGTGACTGACCGCTGCACTTGCCGTGCACACCTGCCGTGATTTCGGCGGTAGCCCATCACTTCTTTAGAGACGTAATCGCACTGTTGATATTGTTTTTTTTTTTTTTTCCTCGAAGCACGCGCGTATTGGCGACGGTTCAGTTCGATCATTCATACGCAGTATCTTTAGTAACGTTTACATCTTTCGTCACTGTCCGTGTCGGTCCTGAAGCAAACGAGTTCGCGGCGTTCAAACCCTGGGCGCAGTTGACTCGGAATCCGCGAGGTGGAAACTACGTCGCCGCTGCAACGCGTGAGTATCGCTAAAACGCGTGAATATCGCTACAACGCGTGAATATGCGTATCGTCCACGAATAAGTTTGAAAGGAGGTGATGAGAGGTACCGTTGGCTGTACTCGATTAGTCACGATTCCTCCTGTTCTTTTATTGCAATTGTCATTCTAATAGTCGCCCTCGTTTAGCGCCGTGAGAACACCTGAATATGAAACGTAACAATGCATCGTTGTGTTTCCTTTTCTTTGCGGATCAAGCCCTAGTCGCTGGCAGTAATTATGAGCTTTTATTTCAGCATTGTTTCAAGTTGTTCTGAAACCAGACGCGTAAGAATGTGCATAAAAAGATGCAGAGAAATACATTAAGTTCTGACACTAACTACTACCTCGTAATCCGCTTTGCATTATTTCATTCTTCGAGAAATCTGAGAACTTTCCTGAAGGAGCTCAGGCGGACATAATTAATGCTGCAGGTGTGTCAAGCTTGGCTGTTGTGTTGCTTCGGGCGTTTTGCTTGCCTTTTGGAAGGAGGATGTTTCGAAACCCTTTGACCCTTCTTGTATTAGTAGACCAGCAAGTTTCGAAACAATAGCGCACAGAGAAGGTACGCGAGGACATAAACCCCTTTTTTTTTGCAAGTTGGAAAAAATTTTCTTTTAGTAAAAACAAACACAAGAAAGGTTGTTACCGTGTGAGTGGCTACTTATCGTTATGAGCGCAATAAAACAATGTAAAACGCAGCGCCTACAGGGAACGCGTGACGGCATACTTATCTTCAGCCACCTCCTTGGCGCGGCGTCAGGTATGAGTTGTTGCGTAAGCGCACCAAACGAACACTGAAGGACTCGGGTGTCGGGCATGCACTTGACATTCCTCTGACGAATCAGAAGTCATTGGCCCAGACAGAGCACGAAAGCGGTCGAAGGGAGAATTTCCAAAGGGCTCTCCTGAAAGCGTCAGTGTGGCAGACGAGTCTTCGCTATTATGAAGACCGGTTCAAACAGTGTTGCGTTTCAATGCGCGACCGTCTGCGTTAATGCTTCTAGCGTCCCACTATATAAAATGCGTTGAGCCAATCCCACTTAGAAACGAAAACCTGCTCCTGCCCGCCTCGTCATAAGCGGTCATAAGCGGTTCTATACGCAGTCTCGATCGCATTCGAACGCAAATAGCTGAAAGCTGCAGCCTTGACCCCAATTGCTTTAGCGTTTCAAGAACCCCAAAGTGATACTGAATCCAAACTTAAAATATACAGAAAACATCAATAAGTAAGTCGAATAAGATCAGCTAAACTTGTAATTCACAATTGCAGGCTTGTATTTTAGGCTGATCGCCTTATTTTTTGTTCTGAATGCCGGGGGTTGGCGAGCGCTTCAAAGTCAGCCATCAAAGAGCGCGATGCATCTGAGGACATCCGGCGCGGCCTTGACATCATTAGGTCATGCAGGGCCAAGCGTACCGTAGTTGTGGGCTTTGCCACTTGGAGGCGTCAACGTGTTGCTTTCTCGCTTTATCGAAGTACCCGAGGGCTGTAGCATATCGCGCAGCCGGCGAAACTGCCTCGTGTGTGTGATGGCTGACCAACGCGACGAGAGCGGTGGGTATGATGACGTTAAAGACCAGTGGCCATGTTGGCCAAAAAGCAATTTGGCCTTGAGCAGTATTTGTATAACCAGTCTGCCTTGCCTTCGCCGTCCGTAACAGGCAACCGAGCTTATTCACGAAACGACCTTACGACAAAATGTACAAACGAGGAAACCTAAGAACAAATCTGTATTTACGAAGCGAAATTATTGTAAGTTTCTCGTAAGTTACGATGAAATCCAACGACAGCTCTATAGGTGTCTTACGCGCTTCTCTGATCAAATCCACTTTGCCAGATACATCGCTCGCTTATGTTGTAGCAACGACCGACGGGCATTTGTGTGCCGTCTTCGTGCATAGGCAAGCTTGGCGGATTTTATGTTTTCAAGTTGTTGGCCATTGAAGCGGCCGAGGCGAAAACTGACGTTTCTTCAGCCTGTCGGAGATGGCATGTTTGACCACTCGCTATTTTGTCACTTATCACTCTATTGCACTAGGACCGTTTGGTGACCTTGTCACGATAGTTTTCATGTGCTCATTGAAATAAAGCTTTTTTATACTTTGGAATATTAAAAAAAAATGTCGAACTGTGTTTTTTTTTATTATATTTGGCAAATTTTGGAAATTGGTTACACGTTACCCATTAAAGATATTTGAATAAACTTGATATCCTAAGAAAGCCTAAACATAGTTCTTTACATTCATTATAAATTCAATATTTCAGGTAAAAGAAAACATTTGCTACATACATTTGAATTAACCAATCTTTCAAAAATCTTGAGCATTCGGGTTCGATTTTCTAAAAATCCCCGTTTTTAATTTCTTTCATTTTTTAGTAGAAGTAAGGTACGATGGTGTTTAATTATGAGATGTAAATCTAAAGTGTAGTATATTGTTCGTATGTCCGCAATTAAACCTTTAATCTCGTAAAAGTTTCCGTTGTGAATGCGCCGTCGCATGGCTGCTGTTATGGCCAATATTGTGGCATGAATGTGATTAACGACCTAATATTTATACTCGCTTCAAGATGTAGCGCATAAATAAGGAAAATTGTGCATAATACTGAGTGAAAAAGGCGGTACTTGTAAATTTGCTCGCGCTACACCTGAACTCAATGCATAATTCGTGGCGCATTTTCTTCACAGTACACGCCACTTCCTCGCAGTCTTTTATTTTTTGCTTTGAATTACAGCTGGTATAAGTTAGACGGCCACGTAGGGGCTCACGTCATCAAACCTGCGTCCGTCTGCCGTCAGTGTATCCAGCGTGCTTCAAAGGGCTCTTTGGGAAACGGCAAACACGGATTATTGCAAAACCAGGCATTTGGAGGTCAGCTCTGACGTCGGCGTTTCTCCTCTCCCCTTTCTCCTCCTCCCGTGCACCCTATCCGACATGTTCTACATAAAAGGGGATAGTGGGAACCTATTCGGTTCAAGTCTGCCTCGAGCAATCTCGAAGCGCTGGTGTTTATTCTCCGTTCTAAGCTTGACGTACTTGAAAAGCGCACTCTCTCGTTTCCGGAAAACCAGGAGCGTTCGTTTGTGCTTTGGCATGCAAGTTCAGTACAGACCGGCAAGCGTGCACTGATTACTCAAGAAGGCACACGCCAATCGTTTATTACGGTCGCCATTTCCGTAAAGTATTTGTGATTGCTCTCAGTTTCCTTACTCAAGTTCCACCGGCCGAGGACGCCCAGCACGTAAACCCCAGTGATGTCGTGTGCAAGAACAACTACACAATGTTCTGCAGCCGGATCGGAGAACATCAGCGAGGGCAGAAAGCATCGTCATCGTGCTCATCGTTACCATCTCTGGTGCCAGCGGACACATCATTCATTGACGAGGAAAACCTGGTTCAAGGGATGGCGGAAGCAATCGATGCTGTCGAAGTAGGTGCAACACCGCTGAAACTCCCTTCTATACCGTAAGTTCGCGCAGACGTGCCGGCTACGGTAAACGGAAACGAACCGAAGTGACCAAGGAGTTACAGGAGAAAATTGGTCGTAAACTGAGCCATGCGTACGGAGCACATGTAGCTCTGGACAATTAAGGCTCATGTTCCTCAGGCGCAGAGTGGGCCAGCAAACTGCTGACCCACTCTGCGCTCCGCTACCTCCGCTACCTCCACTCCGCTACCGCCTGTTAAGTTTGTTGCCCTCCGATCTCAAAAAAGAAAGATATTTTGAAAGCAATGCCTGAAGCCACAAAGCACGCTGGACAGATCAAGAAAACTCAGAAGAAAAAGGAGATCTAAGCTACAGATGACCTATGCGAAGGACATCCAATATAGAAAAATGATGTCGCTCTTGCTCTAGCCTATTTCAAGTCAGACGCTACAATCTGCTCAAAACAAAGCAGAAAAAAAAAAGTCGTGCGGCTTTATGTTGCCGAAAAGGAAGTTTACGCCACGAAGCGCTTCATAACATGATCAATTGGGCAAGCGTACAAAAAATTCAAAGCGGCCCCTCCCCAATCAGAAATAGGCCTAACGAAATTGTACTCTTCGATCTAAGTGTGATAAAAAACGCCCACCTTAGGAAGAATGTGTGTGAGTGTACTGTGCCGACTTCTCACTTTCCCTCACATCTCTGTCAAATGCCACAGGGAAGACCACGACGTTTGAAGATGTTCAGGATTTTCTTTTTTAACACTACTTTAGAAAACTACTTCCTGGTAACAGGTGAACCCTATTCGAAGAGAAAAATGTATCTCTCTTAAGAATTTAGGCATTGAACCTGAAGATGAGCTAGAGTTGGCATTGTGAGAGTCTGGTGGGGAGTTAATAACAAAACATTGGCAGGCAACAGCTTTAAATAACGAGTTCAGCAGGTGGACAACAAAATGCATACCCTGCTCTCACATCAGGCGCGCTCAAAGAAGTGCCATATATGCCTCGGAAAAGCGAATGTACAGCCACGTGTCGTGATCTTACAGTTTGATTTTGCCGAAAAGTGGAGTGTTGTTATCTAATGTGCCGTGCAAGCTTACCACTGGAAGAACAAGACGGTGACGATCTTCACTTGCGTTGCCACGACTACAAAGAGAACGCTAAGCTTTGGAGCGGTGAGTGATGACATTTGCCATGGATCTGCACACGAGCTTTTTGCACTCGCATTGGTCGAACGACGACTTAAGAAGCTGCTGCCCATGTGTTTTTATGTAATTTATATTTCTGACGGGGGTCCAAGCCATTTCAAGTATCGTTTCCAGTTATACGAATTCGAGAAGAAGACAGATATCACGAAGTGGATCTGCTCAGCGTCAGGGCACGGAAAAAGCGCGTGCGAAGGAGTGGGCGGCGTTCTAAAGCATCACGCATCATGATGCATCATTTGAGAACAACGGAGTTGAATTCTATAACCGATGCGCTCACTTTTGTTAAGAAACTGAGCCATAAAATATGGGGATAGTGCATCTTGACAAGCTGAACCATAAAATCAAGGGTATAGTGCTTGTTTCAATCGCCCGAGAGGAGATAACCCGTTTTCGGGAGTCGGAGAAGCTTGCTGGGAGAAGGTTAGGACGTCAAAGGGAATCAGTCATCTCACGAGTGGAGCAAAGCAAAGGACCGAGGGGACGATACCGTCATAATTAGAAAGAGTTTGTAAAACTCCAGAGTAGCAGGACACCTATGCTGGCACCACGAATTGGACAGACAAGCGTGTTTCAACAGTGAATTCACTTCGCCCCTTTGGGCTCTCGGCAGTGAGACGGCTGCGTTCAAGTCTTCAACAGTGAATTGCCTCAATTCTGACCTGTGCGAACGTAAACTCAGTATCGCAGTGAACTAGTATCTAAAAACGTGCTTCCTTCTAATAATCTGCCCTCAATATTTTTTGCGTTTTCTGACTGTTTCTTTACTCACCTTTTCGTGTTCGAGAGAAGCACCAGTCCCGTGCTGTGTACCGCTTGCGTTTGTCCCATGTGTGGTCTGTCAAAAAACGAACTTGAACAAAAGCCTAGGTACAGCCCTGAGAACTTGGACACGGACAGTAAAGCATGTTTTGTGTCGATGAAACCACACTGCGTACTACGAAAACATTTTGACACAGTTGTACAATTCTGTATTATTTGTACGATCTGTCAAGCTTTTCAATTCACGTGTTGAAGATTCACCGGTTTGTTTTGTGCAGGACAATTTTAACGCTATTTTTTATAATCTTAAAGCAAATAAGTCTGCCATAATTTCTTCCAACCGGTGACTTCTTCAACTTGACTGTGTATAAAGTTTTGCCAAAACCTTATATACATAACTTTTTTTACTTTTGAGCTTTTTGTGTTTATTGGGTGTGTGCGAAGCATTAGGTAACCATCTTTGATATGTTCTTTATACACTGAATAAGTAATATTGCTCCACTTCTCTGGTAACGGGTCGAGCATAAGTTCTTAACGTTGAGCTTGGTAACTAAATGTACCTACATGTAAATAAAATGCAATACCTTGATTGTTTAAGTGGTAGTCCCCAGAGTGCAAACAATTACTTAGTAATTGTAAGCTTTGGAAACATTCGTAAAGTGTGACTTCAAAACTATTTCTGTTACCTATTATATTTGTGTTTTACTGTCCCTTCTTTCTGCAGGTTATGTCTAATTTTACCTTTTAATATGTCCTTTTATTTGTCGAGCAATTCATGTATTGCATGTTTTGTGTTTTTATATATTGTAGTAGTGTAAAAGCCTCATATAAAAATGCTGCTAGCCAATACGTATTATTCCGGTCCTATTTATGACTAAATTTTATGGTAAATATTATTATTAGGTCATTATTCATATTTATGCCACAATATTGGCCATAATAGCGCCTATGCGAAGGCGCATTCACAATGCACATTTCATGAGATTCAAGCTTTAAATCAGGACATACAAACAATATACTACACTTTCTATTTATATTTTGTAATAAACAACTGCCATACCTTACTACTACTAAAAATTGAACGAAATTAAGAATTGGGTTTTTTTAAGAAAATCGATCCCGAATTCGCAAGATTTTTGAAATATTGATTAATTGAAATGTATGTAGCAATCATTTTCTTCTACATGAAATATTGAATTTATAATGAATGAAAATAACTGAATTTAGGCTTTCTTATGATATCAAGTTTATTGAAATATTTTAAAGGGATTGTCCGGTCGAAACCGGAAGTTCTTAAGTTTTTGCGCTCGTTACGTCGAGGGAGCCTTCATGTAGACAAACGTTATTTTTATTTTGATATATGATCTCCCGTTATTATTTAAACCTTTCATGAGCCTATGTACGAAACTGCACCCCGAATTTCGCCAGTGTCAATGGCTGACACCGGTAGGTGCTGTGTGACGTCACAAAACGCAAAGGTTTGTCGGATGGTCGGGATAACAAGCGTTGGTCGATGGATGTCTTGTATTTTGTTTCGAATTATATAGTCTCTTAGGCTGTACCCTACTTAAATACGGTTCTTTTGCTGCAGTTCCTAAGCATGTGCAAAAAAAGTCACGCCTTTTAGCAGGAAATTACTTGCAGAAAGCCATAAGCTTCGAGCAAACGTATGCCGTTTCGCGCAAACACAACTGCGACGGCCACCGATCGAACTAGGGGCGCTTGCAAAGCAAAGGATGCAGATTTCGCCTCTGAAGCGGCACCTAAGTATACACATGTCAGCGGTACACATGTCAGCGGATCCACTGGATCGGTGATGAGGCTGCGTGTCGTTCCCTCAGAGGCGATGTCCGCGGGTCGAAGACAAACGGCGAATCGTTCAAATGCATGTCGTCACTCGACTTGGACGAGCTTGGTGAATCGTAGTCACGCTCTATTTTCACACGCCGGTAAAACAGAATTGGGCTGCACGCGTGCTAAATACAACTTCTGGTATCGTTTCCGGATGGCCTAGCTGTTGGTTTCGGTTTCGCTGCATAATCAAATTGATTGATCCGATTTGGGCGAGGAGTGGATGGACGTGGTTTAATATCGTTGGCACAGCATCACATCTCAGCTTACGAGCCTTCTGTCCGCTTAGAGCTCAGCTCGTAGCTCTCTTCTGTGAGATGATTGCTGCATAAGCGGGATCCCGATCTTGACGGGAACCCAGTCCCTACTCACGGAGACGATCGTCACTGGACGTCTCGCGGAAAAGTGTGGAACGTCATGACTTGGCTCGCATGTGCTGCCCGATGGTTGTGGCACCCAACCGCGCAACAAAAATCTCACCCAATTACGAAACAAGTCGAGCACACCAACAAAAACGAAGCACGCTGAGGCAGACAAAAATGCTCACTTTGTGTTTTGTGACGTCAGAGCTTCAATGTTGCCAACGAAAGCAGCGTTTACACTAGAATGCGATTGGAGCAGCATAAATTCAATTACTCACACAGAAGGGCATATAAAAAATATATATATATATAGTGACGAGGCTGTTAATGTGCGCGTGCTCATTTCTCGTGACTGAACTTTCCCGAGCGCTTTCAATAGACCGATCTCACCAGCGAGTTTAGCTACGCCACCTCTGCCGCAATGCATCGGGGAAAATTTAGTCTTTCTGCGCGTGCTAGAAACCCCGCTGGAGCTCTGCGCGTGTTGAGCACGAGACGGCACGAGCCCTCTCGTGCACTGCCGTTTGCCTCCTGTGAACTAAACTTATGGCGGCATCACGCATGCGTCGAACGCTTGGTGAGATTGTTCTATTCATTTAATAATTAGATTTGTGGCACATTGGTAGTTTAGCCCCATGTTTCAGCCCAACAAAACCTTGGTTCAAAATCCGAGCTAAAGACTTATGTTTCGTGTAAGCGTCGTTAAGATATTGGGCGCTGGAGAAAATCAGCTGTCTTTGTTAAGTCCTTATTTCGAACTATTTTTGTTCCCATTCCGCCCATTGAAAAGTACTGCGAAAGAACCAAAGTGCGCACCTGATCTCGCCACCCCACGGTCTCCCTCCGCGCGATGAAGAAATGTGAAGGGTGAATTTTATCAAAGGGCTTTAACCGTGACTAGAGCAACAGTGACCGCTATTTAGCGCGCCCAGCCCTCACAACAACTTAGTGCCTTATGCACTTCCGTTTCCCCTGGCAAAAAAAAAAAAAAAAGCCACTCGTCGGGTCGTTCCCAGCGAAGCGGGAATCGAACGGCTGTGTAAAATACAATGCTGTGTAAAATACAATGGGGGCGACATCTTATTATTGAACTCTCTTAGTTCAATGATAAGATGCCGCCCCCAGTTTGAGCTTGGAACGCCAGGCTGAGCTCATATTTTCAAGTCGAGTCCGTTACCATTTTGCGTCTGCTGACGGCGAGCTTCCACATCGCATCTGCACCCTGCATCTCGCACGGTCGGGGTTGTTGCACTTTCACTGATCGTACGCTGCGGACTGCGGTCCCTGCGGGCGTGTTCTCACTCCGCGCTCGAAGTGACAGCGCACTGACAGCGCTGTCACTAGTGTACTGACAGCTCATCCCCTCCTTAAATCCGCCCCTGCCCGTCAGATATTTTGTCGTACACATGTCAGGCGCTTCATTTGCGTGAGGTTTGTCAAGACGCCCTTACGTTTATCGATACGGCATTCGGTGTAAAACTTGCACGTATACATCGGGGAGGAGAAACGCGCACACTTCTCCGGTTCACTCCTCTTTGTTCAACCGAGCTGCTACAAATTCACCAGGCGTGTCCCGATCTCGTCCATTCAAACACTTCCTCCGGCGACATGGCGACAATGGCGGGGCTCGGCCGGCCTTGACCGCCTCGACGGCGAGGTGCTTTTAAACGGTTCTCCCGGACACTCTCGCAGAGTTCGAGACATAAGCGTACGCGAACACACACACACAATCGCGACCACCATGCTGAGTAGGACGAGTCTGCTCGCCGTGACTCTGGTCTTTGCCCACTTCAACCCCAAGCAGTCGCCCGAGTTCTTCGACCCTCCTGCTCCAGGACTGGCCAAGCAGTACGACTACATCATCGGCAAGTGCTTCTATCACTCTACCATACGCGTTTTACCCGGAGCTTCTTGTCAAAAAAATCTAATTATCGCATGTGCCGGCGATCCTAATTGGCTGTGCGAGCGCGCGCGTTCACGGGAAACACGTGCCAGTTTTAAGTTTCCGGAGTTTATTTTTCTTGCAACCTTCGGGGGTGATTTTGTTTTTTTTCGGGGTTAATGTTTAAGATTAGGTCGTCATTGCCTAGGCACGAATCGTGAGGTTAGATCCGAGTTCATGCCGAGCGCTGAAGGCCAAACGCACGCGGGCGCGTTTGGCAGGTAAACAGGCGCACGCACGAGGACAGCAAAAGAGAAGAGGAATTTGCACGCCGAATGGGAAGACGTCGAAAAGTCTGTAGCGGGTCCTAGGAACGCGACTTTCAGTTACGGGGCTCTGAGGAGGCTCATTCGTAGATGCAGTGAGTACGCATCAGGCACGGGGGCAGAACCCAGCTGTCGCTATGACACACGTCCTGTACCATTTTTTTATTCGAACAGATTTCTTACAAAACATTCTTAAGAGATGCACTAATACGGTTTGTGCAGGTGAGTTATACGGCCAGGAGGACATTCTGTGAGTGACTAATCTTTGCGATAAGTCAGATCATTAACTAAACTTCCCTAATTAACTTTTTAATTAGTACAATGATCATATCATTTCAATTAGAAACATGCTGAACATAATCGAAAACCACTATATCAGTCAATTTTAGCGCGACTTGAAGTTCGTGGGAAACTCGGGGGTGCACCAAAGTTAGCACTGATACAGCAGGCGCAAAGCTAGCAGTGGCGGAACGCGATGGCAATCTGGTCATCCGCGTTTTGCCACTGCTAGCTTTGCGCCTGCTTCAGAAGTGGTAACTTTGGTGCGCCCCCGAGCTTCTGACGAGCTTCAAGTCGTTCCAGAGTTGACTGATATAAGGGTTTTAGATTATGCTCAGCATGTTCCTAATTGAAAGCATATGATTATTTTCACTAATTAAAAAATTAATTAAGGGAGTTTAGGTAATTATTCGACTTATCGCAAAGATTAGCCACCTATAGACCTTTTCATTTCAGTAGTTGCCTCCCTGGCGGATAGAGGGCGCTGACAAACTCGGCGCCATTATGTTACTTTAATTTGGTTGGCTTCGGTTTCAACGTAAACGCGGCTATGGTGCTGTTTTACGGTGTTTTTGCTTAATTTCGTGATGCGATTTTTTTCCTTGTAGCACACAACCAATGAACCAGTGGTATTGAGCCACTTTGAGGACTACGAGGTGTATTTTAGCCTAAATTGCGGGATTTGTTTACCAACTTCTTTGATGTTTCTGATTATGGTCGGTTGCGAAAAGCCTGACTGATATACAGGGAAGATTACCATCGTCTACGACCGTACCCGATGACACCAGTTTGCAGAAAAGCAAACCAATGAAGAGACTAACACGTCAATCTAAAGAAGCATATCGACAGTTTGATTAGTAATGTGCTGAATCGGCCAGGACAGATCAACTCGCGAGTTTACTACTCAGTTTGGTTTTCGTGGGCACCCAACCTTTAGTGAACTTCGCAGACTAAAACGTATCGCTTAATGGCGCAGATAATTGATATAAACAAGTAGAATCGTCTCGGCCTTTTTTTTTTAATTCAGTACTCGAGTATATTTTAACAGGCCGAGTAGGAAATTTCTTAAATTATCAACCCTGCTAAAGTACTCATAAGAAGCATTTAGCGATATTGTCCCTAGGAAATAAATTATTTTTATATGAACATTTGCTTACTCAAGATATGATATAAGGGACAGACCCGTCAAATGAAATCTGGCATTTGTCTTCCGTAAAATTGGCGAAATAAATTTAAAGGGCGCAGGAGGAGAAATACCTCGGAAAGTTTGGCTGAATTCCAGCGCAAGGCGCCACTTTACGGACCTGTGTGAACAAATATTTATTTGTTTGAACAGATTCGCTTTGTAAATTTCGGCGTCACCAGCCACCAGAATTAAACCTCTATTCGCCATCGACAATCCTGGATTCAAATAATTGTTACGCAGACGGCCTTTTTTTTTTTTTTTTTGGCGTCAAATATTGCGGATCCCAGATACTGGCAAACGTTAACCAGCATGCGCAAAAAAAAAAAGCGTCGTCATTATTGCGCATGCGCCGAACCCAAACCACTTTTTGGATTTGCAAATAGAAACGATGTTTTTTCTTTGTAAACGCTATTCTAAAACTCGCTACTGTTAAGTGTCTGTGGCAGTTTGTTACGCGAGAAGTCCCAACCTTTGTGTTAAAATAAATTGAATGATGGCACTGGTTATCTAAATATAATCAATAAAGCACTTAAATGAGTGTCGAAATTGGAGCGAGCACGGTATACGATTTCCTAAACATCATAAGTTAACTGACCAATCGAATGTTTACGTCGCAAAAAAAGATTGACAACCTCATACACATGTAGGTGTGATATTACGAACAAACAAATCGCCTGATGTTGACGTACCATTACTTCTAGCCTCAGATAAAATACAATTTCAACGTTTGCTGTCTAGCTCCTCCGCTAATTTCCTCACATAATCAAAAGAAACTGTTTTCGATATATTATGAATACAAAGAAGGATACTTTCAGGAAATACAGATAGACTTCTTGCGCTGACTATTCTTGACGTTTTCCGATCCTAAATGCGCGATATAAATATACGCGCTTCTTACTGAGAATGTTCCGCCACTATTAGTAAACAAACCTGAGTTCTCATAAGGACATCTGAGCCCCCGAGATGTCTTAGTCGTATAGTAGACGTATCGGACTACAGTTTCCTAGGTAAGGCAAGAAAGAGCGGTGAAACGCGACGAAAAACACGAATACAACGCATCCGCCAAGGCGCGGAGGGGAGAGCGGAGCAGCAAGTTGAAGCAACCTAATGGCTGCTGCGTCACGTGATTTTAAGATGGCAGCGCCCGCGCGGAGGAGGATGAAAAGGTCTATAATATATGATGTCCCCCTGGCGGTATAACTCACCTGCCCAAACTGTATAGACCGATCTCACCAGCCAGTTTGACTACGCCACCACTGCCGCGATGCATTGAGAGAACTTTAGTATTTCTGCACGTGCCCGAGCTTCGCTGGAACTCTGTGCTTGAAGAGCACGAGACGGTACGAGCCGTCTCGGGCATTGCCTTTTGTGAACTAAAGTTATAGCGGCTTCACGCATGCTTCGAACGCTTAGTGAGATCGGTCTATTAATGCATCTTTTATAGATTCCTCTGTAAAAAATCTGTCCGAATTCAAATGGAACACCCGGTTGGTATATAAAGGGCGTGGTTCCCGAAAAAAGAAGCAGGCCTGTGCACTCTAAAACAAATCCGTTCTTGAAAGGTTCTTCGACGCCCCAAGAACCCTTTCAGCCCGTGAAAGGCGTATATATATCTATATCTATCTATCTATCTATCTATATATATATATATATATATATATATATATATATATATATATATATATATATATATATATATATATTTATATATATATAATATATATATATATATATATATACATATAGACATGATGATTGAAGCTTGTGGGCCGGTGATTATTGAAATGCGCAAGAAAGATCCATGGACTGAAGAAATACAAGCAAGGGTTTATTTTTCATTCTGAAGAAGAGAGGCCTCCTCTCGAAACGTCAAATAAACCTTTCCTTTTTTTTCGTTCAGTTCATGGATCTTTCTTATATATATATATCACCGACCACTGACAAAGCGCAGTGCAGAGAAATGAAGGCTGCAGTCTGATAGAATCTCCGGAGGCTCCAACGCGGTATAGCCTGGTGTTGGCACTTTCCGCACATGGTTTGTCTTTCGCATCGGATTAGCCTGTGGCGCTTCATCGCCTTTGGAGTGCAGCTTCAACATACAACAGCTTCGCTGGTGGTGGGAGGAGAGAAGAGGGGGGGGGGGGGGCGGTCGGAACAGCTTTGAGTGTGGGGGGCATGCCCCTACTGGTTCAAAATATGTGGGGGCGACTCGCTCCCACTTACGGGTGCTTGCGGAGGTGCGGGGTACGCTCGCTAGTCAAGTGTGGCGTATACGTGCTCGCGTGCGGCTACGTACGCGAGCATGTGAATGTATCAATACCCCAATTCAACATAAGTGCGAGCGAAGCCACTGCGACAAGCACGAGTATGCTTTCTCTCCACACATTACAAATACGTAGTGAATAATCTGAAATCGTGGAGAATATAATTGCAATTTGGCGGTTTTATATGATGAATAAAAAAACGATTTGCGATTCCTGTGAAGCCGAAGGGGCGGGCAGGTACTCACTAGACACTGACAGACAATGCAACTCGGTAGGGACGATTGGGACGACTATCCAAAACACTTTCGGGATCCACGGTTCGACGAACAGATCTAAAGCGGCTTCAGGACGGTCGGATGCTAATGCGGGCTCTAAATGAGGTCATTGCCACACTTATATGAAGAGAAAAGTCGAGACAATCGGCATCCCGCCCGCTCCAGCTGACCGAGACGTCGAGACGCTTGGGAACATCCAAAGGGCGCCTGCGTCGCGAACCGGAAGTTAGAGGTGGGGTAAGGAGGACCTTTTGGAGGAGGAGGGAAGAGAATGCGCCGCTTTTTCCAGATACAAGGGCTTTATTTAGCCTGAGGCACTATCGCCTCCTGGGGCACTAGAAAGGCAACTGGGCGATGAAAAAACACTCTCGCATCAAAAAAAAAAAAAGGAACTCAAAAGAATCCCTATAGGTTTTTCACAAAGAACACTTTTAAAGGGTGCATAAAATACCTTTTGTATTGTGCAAAATACGGACAACCGAAAAACCCCTAGGTGTTCTTTTACGACCAGATTTGTTTTAGAGTGCGGGCAGTGTTGTTTGGGCCAATGTCTACTTCCCGTAAATCTTGGGCTTTCCTTATTAGGGCCAACGCGCTGTTTATGCACAAGCTTCTCACGAGCTGCGGGCATTGCGCGTGCGCAGAAACCAGATTCGCATCAAGTGAAGCTTCTGCGCAGGCGCCCTGCGAACAGCAGCACCACCGCAGCGGCCTGACGTCAGGGTCGCGCGTTGGTGTATACGGAGTGGCGTTCCACCTTGCATCGGTGAAACTGGGACGGGAACTCTTTGCGTTTAAACGGCAGGACAAACGGCTTTCCTGTTTTTTAATGCGAAAGCATTAACTGTCCTATAGAGCGAACCGGCGTTATCTGCTTTTGAAGCCGCGCCGAACGGCACCTTAACCCCCCTGTCCCAATGGAGCGAAGCCTGTCGTCTGTAGCACTGATTTGATGGATAGGCTCCCATTGGCTGGCCCGCGTCACAGTTTCCAGGAACGAGGCTCCCATTGGCTGGCGCGCGTCATATAGTTTCAAGGAATGCCACCCCATGGCGCTGCGGGCCCAGCGCCCGCGTGTCTTACAAGACTGTCGATACAAGGAGATTGCGCCGCAAATATACATATACATACACATACATACGATAAAGCCCAGGATAGAGGGGCTTTAAGCGCCGGTAGAGTTCCTGTATAGGCTCCCTACGGGAGCCAGAGTTGCGCGTTCATCCCCGTAGCGCCGTCTTGTCCTGCACGGCATGTTGATCCTGCTCCTCACGTGTCTGAATTCGACGAATAGCGGCGCCGCGCGTTCAAGGCGCGCGGAGTGCTCAAAAGCAGGGGAACGTACGTTGGGGCGTGTGCAACGTCTACTTTCCTGCACGGCATTTGATCCTGCTCCTCACGTAATCGCGTCTCGGCGAATAGCGGCGAGGCGGCACGTGGAAAACGGACGCAGAACTCTGGCTCCGGTATGCGCAATACAAACCAACACGTTTTCATGCCCGCGTAGGTCGTACGTTTCCCGGAAATTGCGTATTTCGTGACGTCGCGCTGACCCCTTCCGCCTTCCGGGCGCGCATAAGAAAGTTGGATGATTTTTTAATTTTTTCTGAATGCGCATGAAAACTCGCTCGTGGTAGGGCGCTCTTCTCCCATATCCTCTCCCGGCCTATCGGTGGAGGGCACCAGTTCCGGCTCCGCGTTTCTTTGCCGTCTGGCGCAGATGCTCTCCGCTCGCCCGAAAGCGCAGCGTCCTAACCAACGCGCATGCTTGTGACTCAGAAAACGCACCGGAAGGAGCCAAAACGTCACGAAATACGCAATTTCCGGGAAGTACACGGCCTACGCGCGCACAAAAACGCGTTGGTTTGGATCGCGCTGTAGGGAGCCTCTACTGAAACTCTAAGCGCCAGTAAAAGGAACACGGTGGTGCGCGCTCCACCGCTTCCGCTCCTCTTGACACCGGCAAACATGGCGGCGCCTCAATTTGTTTCTTCTTTGTCTGTTTATCTGCAGTTTTACCCGATTTTAGTGGGCATTTAGGCCCTTCATTAACCACTCCCACTTCGAGGGATGTGCAAGTGTCTGAGAGACAGCCGAAAACTTCCCTTTGCCTGCTTTATTTTATCTACGGATTATCCTGCACACTTTAATGTAATGACGCGTTCCAATGATAGAGAAGTAACGAGAACAAGTTCCTTTCGAACCCCGGGAACTTGTAGCGGGAACTCGTTCCAGGATTGAGAAACAACGAGGAACGAGCTTTCGTTCCTTTCTCGGAGGAACGTGTATGACACTGATTGAGGGACAGCTTCGATTCTGTTTTTTTTTTTGGTTTTCCTAAATTTTGATCAAACCGGCTCGGTGGTTATTTTTCGGGGTTTATCTGAGCAGTGTACAGAAAACACAGAACCGCCATGAGCGAGTGCCGGAGAAACAACCAGGCATATATATATATAAAGCTGTGCGGTTTCCGTTCTATCAAGGCAATGCTATACATTCATTTTTGTTTTTTCCTATTCCTATATGTTGAGGCGTGTACCACGCAAATGCAAGTTTCAACATGTTTAGTTTTAAAGGAACAAAATTCCAAAAGCGCGAGGAAGGAAGGCGGCCGCCGGGTTTGGACGATTAATGTCGTCTGTGTCATTTTTGATTCGCGCTTAATCCCAAACTGCTAGCAGCACGTTTCAAGGTAGTCTACGTTATCTAGTAAGATACCCGTGGAATTTATGGTTAATATTTACAGACTAGAATTGGTAAAACTCCGTGGACAGTTTTTTCCAATACTTCTGATTTTCTTCTTCGAGTAAGAAGTTTTAAGTCTCACATTCAAATCGATATATGCCACACACAACGCATGCCATTTCCTTATAAACGTCTAAAGGTTTATGCCTGTATTGTTTTTATACTGAGAAATAAAGTAGTTGAAAGGATACTTTTTCGGACTTTTTCCAGCGCTTTTTTTAATGAGAAAGCATTAACTGCCGATGTCATTAGCTTTGAAACCGCGCCAAACGGCACCTTAAATCCTTTCTCCAAGTGAAACCAGCTCCCAGCTAAGAAACCACGCGAAAAGCCTATCCGAACGGCACCTAGCTTCCCCGATCCCAAAGGAGCGGAGTGAAGCTGATGGATTTCGGCTTCTGTCCCAATGGGCTGACGCGCGTCAACGAGGCTCCGATTGGCCGCCGCGCGTCAGTTACAACGACCGCCACGCCATGGCGCTGCGTGTCCGCGAGGCGGCGGCTCCACCGCTCCACGCCCAAAGTCAGCGCGCCGAGGACAGCGCGCGCGTTGAGCCGTCGACGCAAGTACGCGTCGCAGACGAAAGAAGGGAGCGGAAGACCAGCGTGCATGCTTTCGCATTCACAACTCAAAAGAAGTGCTTATGTGTACCTCGAGCCTTTTTTCGCATCACTTTTTTTCTTTTAGACCGTTCATAGTTTGTGAGGATCTAATTGTGGAGCCTATGTGTATGCTAAAAACAGCAACGGCCGACGGTGGGTTTTTGCTTGTCATCTGTATGTGGTCATCTATATGTGGTACATAACCTATAGATTTTTTAAAGGAATTTATACCTATAGTTTTGTCAAATCTGATACTAAAAATATTTTTTTTTTGTGTGTCCGAAGTTTGAAAAGAAATATCCAAACAGCGTTTAAAAACAATTAAATGCAAAAGAACTTGGTTGTGGGTATCTTTATACAGCCTTGAAGTTAGTCTGCCTTCAACGATCGACTTGTCTCCCAGCTGTAGATGAACAATTTAGCCAGTGCAGTACAACCGCTAGCCTGGGGTCTTTAACGTGCACCACGCAGTAGTGATACACGACCGCTCGCCGGTACGATGCTCATCCAGATCGAAACGGTCAGGGGTGGGGATTGAACGCAGGATCCTGGGTCCTGCAACGCGAGCTTTTGCTCCATATGCTATGAGCTGGTGTACGCTAAACCACTCGGCCACCGATTGAAAAAAAAAAAAAAGAAATTGCACAGTTACGGGATTTTTGGTATCTTTCTCCTCTATATTTCTTCTTCTTCCTCAGTACATTTTTGATTTCGAGCAGTTGGGTTTTTCAACTTTACTAAAAATATACGCGACACTATAGCAAAATATTGATTGGGTAGTCTTCTAACACCATAGTAAATCGCCTGGCAAAAAAACAATTTTTTTTTTTTTTTTTGGAGGGGGGGGGGGGGGTGTTGTGTGCCTTTAAGCCCCAGTCGCACCGCTCGAACATCATGCAAAACACACGCTGCTCGATGCAGACATGGTGACAGAATTATCTGGGGACGCACCACCTCGAGAATGTTCGATTTCTTCATACGCACGTATGCTTCGAGAACGTGTCCAGACAGTTTGTGTACGATCAGTCTGGCAGGATTGTCTTACAAGGAAGAAATATACCTCGTACAGCTTCTGCATGCAGACTGTCTTTTTTATGATGTATTAAAGTATTAGCAGTGTGACTCCGGCTTTAGGGTTTTTTTTGTGTATTTTTTGTATGCGCATCTACTTTATATTAAATACTTTACGGAGGACTCTAAAAGCGTCACGTATACGGTCGTCAGTCCGCTACGTGACCGTCAAGAGCAGTCCTCTTTTTTTTTTGTGTTTTCTTCCGAACGTGTTTGCCGAGTGATTGTGGGAGACGCATCGTTCTTTGAATTCTCGACAAAACACAATGATGTGAATCGCAACGGGTTCTCTCTAACTGGAAGAGGAGCTATATACACATGCGTGTCACGACTTCCATTGTCTTACTTTGAAGGACGCGTTATGGACTATAGTGCTGCTAGCGAAGAAAGTCAGTCCGCGCCAGGCTGTTGACACCACTGCCACGATGAAGAGCCACACGGAAGACGGTCGTAATGCCCTTAACGTGCCTGGAATTTTCAACATTCACGCCTGTACGTGAGACAACAGGCGTCCAAGGTTGCCGAAGCGGGCACATATGTGAACTGTCGCACGTCTGCCACCGAGGATCGACACTGGTTCAAGACGAGAAAACGGCTGGTGTGGCAAGGACACATGTTGCGACGTTGTGAACGTGTTGAAATGACCAAGAAAGGAGGCGCTTCCTGCTTGCAGCTACCTTGCGAGGGGGATTAGAAGATTAAGTGCACTCCGGTTACCTTTACTTCTGTAAGCCCCACATGTCTTGAAGGGACACTGACAGGGTATTTATGCTCGTCAAGGTTTTTATTTGTACATGACATCACTCCAAGAAAAGCCCGTGCGTCTATTTGCCCGCACAACACTTTCAGAGCGAATCACCGCAACATACGGAGCCAGCTCAGCGAATGACGATGCCGAAACATATGTTTAGACCAAAAAATGCAGTCTGAGTTGTGACAATAAGCAATGCAAGCGTGACGATTTGCATTGCTTAATGTCGCAACTCAGACTGCGTTTCTTTGGTCTAAACATATGTTTCAGCATCGTCATTCACTGAGCTGCCTCCGTAAGTTGCGGTGATTGGCTCTAAGAGTGTTGCGCGGGAAAGTAGATGCACGGGTTTTTCTTAGAGTGACATATGAGAGCCCAACTACTCAGAAAACAATTTTTGGCCCGAAATTTGTTTTCTTTCCGCCCGAAAACCGCCAGTCCAGAACTGGCTGGTTTGAGACGCGCTCACTCTCTTCTCCCTGGTCACGTGCCGTTTTCTATGGTTTAGACACAACCACCAAATATAATCAAAATCGCGGGTCATCGAAGGCACACACACAATATTAAGAATAAAAAAGATATATTATGCACACTTTTCGTGGCTTCTAAAAGGGATGAAAAAATCGTTGGTTAAGAAAAGGAAAAAAAAAAAAAGTTGCACAGCAACGTGACTCCCGCCAACGCTCTACTCCTCCATATTTCTTCTGCTTTCCCAGCCCAGTTTCGTTTCGGTTTCGAGCAGTTGCGTTTTTTGACTTTATTAAAAATGTATACGACGCTGTAGCACAATATTGATTGATTGAGTAATCTTCTGACACCATAATAAATCGACTAGCAAAAAAAAAAAACATTTTTTTGGGGGGGCGGGGGGGGGAGTTTGGGGGGGGGGGGTTGTCAGTATCTTTGTAAGTCTGGTTCAGGTGACTGCTTACGACTGAGGTCATACACTACTTGTAATCTCTCACGATGAGAGCCGAGCCGTATTGTAGAGAGTTTGGATCATTAACTGCTAAGAATAAGGCGAAAATAAGGGTACGCCGTTGACCGAAATTGTTTCAATGACCTTGGGCGCAATGATTGACGGCTCTTCTGGCTAACCACCAGCCACACATATTCCTATAGAGGAGGCAATGAGCTTAACAAATACCCTCCAATTACAATTTTTAGGTAAGAATGTTTTCAAGTATTTCATTTCAGCACGCTAGAGTTGAAATTTGCGACACTTCGTAACTGAAAGGACAACGCACGTGACGTTGTCGTCACGGCGGCATTTAGGACGCACTCAATTTTTCCTGTAATTCCACTTTCGGCCTCACGGAGAGGACGGTAAAAACTACAGATTCGGCTCCGTGGGAGCTTTGACCCAAACCCCGAACGCGCACCCCACATTTGCAGTTTCGCCTCATGTTTCAGGAAATTGTTCTCGTCAGTGTCACCTTTCCTGATTCAGTAAACGAACTCAGCACCTTAGAATTCCCCTTTTCCACCAATCTCTTACAATTATACATTCATGTACATTCAACCTCACTCAGAAACAAACAAAAAAAAAATGTCTGCGCCACGCTACGCGAATCCTTCGAGATCATCTCAGATCATTCTTACTTCGCAAGTTTATCACGGGGGAATATGCGGCGCTGCCGGCGGCACGGCTTTCGTTGCTCCACCCCGGCTGCCATCGGCTCCTCCCATTGACCAGACTCTTTCTATATTCGTAACTTTCACGACCTATAGGGGGCGCGCTGGCGCCTATCAAAATGGCTGTCATCTGGATGATCGTCGTAGAACAGCAGTACAAGGCGCGGTCTGCGACGCGTAGGTAATTCTAGTTTTGCTTTATACGAGCAGTATTAGAGCCTAACTTTACTTTTTCACCCCAGAAACATGTAGGCAAGCACCTTTATTGTGAAGCCGATCATCCAGGAGCTAGGGAGCGCGATTCTCGCACCGCGGTACCACCATCGCTGAAAGTTGCGAATACGGCTCTGGACGAGAGAACACACCGGCGACGTCCATCGGGTAGCCGGGGAAGACTTGTGATATTCGTATATTTTCTTCTTCTTTCGCGCATCATTCTTTCTTTATTGACTCGAGAAACTGTTTGACAGTGTTATAAACGACCATTTCTCATTGATAGAACGCACATTTGATCTGGCAAATACTGCAAAACCTTCGCTCTTGTGAAATGCAGTTCCAGGGTGACCTCATAGATAGCGCGAGCGTGCCAGTCTGCTCTGTCGTAGTAAGAGATTACAATAACTCGGCTGTGATCAAAGGCGTGTGTGTAGTGTACGAGTCTTTATCAACGTTTTTCGTAAGAGGTCGCTGTCTCTCCAGTCAGTGCTGTGCATGTTAGATCTTGCTAGTCAGTTTAACTGGGACTTCGGTGTGAGAAACAGTGACTGTCCTTCTTATTTAAACGAAAGAAGAGCGGCGTGGAGTGATTTGTCTTTCTCCTGTGGGTTAAGGTTATGTATGGTGCCGATATTTATCTGTCTCTGTGCAAAGTATGGATAACATGTTTGGTCGTGAAAAAGTGTGCTTGATTGGATACGGAAGTTCAAGGAAGGACGCACAAGTGTCGTAGACGAACTTGTGAATGGGCTATAGTTGGTGAAGGTTATAAAACATTGGCAGACCACAAGGAAAAAAAAATAAACAGCGGTCGCAAGGCGCTTGTTTGGGTATCTTCTTCTACGTGTCCGTTGTTTTTTGCGCCTTGCACCATGCTTCAAAGCACAGAGTGTCGGCATGAAGAAGAAGCCGGAGCCTCGTCCGCGCCCACAACAGGCGACAACATTGCGCGTACTCGTGAGCTGATTCTGTAGGATAGACGAGTGACATCGGATGATTGGGCGAATCATTTGCAGATCGGTCAAGGCTCCGTATACGAAATAATCCACGACAGTGATGGGTTTTGAAAATTGACGATAGAAATAAATTTTAGGGCCAGAGGACGGTTAAATTTGTACCCCCCCCCCTCCCCCCCCCCCCCCCCCCCCCCTCCTCGTATATGCTTGATCAGTGATGGGCAATCTGTTCATTTTTAATGTATTTTTTTGTTTAAAAAATTAGTAAGTGTAAATGCAATCGCTTTCGCATAACAAAAGTATGCTCCGGATCTAAAGAAGATCCGTCGTTTAATTCTTCGAAAAGTATTTGAATCCCTACAGGATGGTTCATCCGAAGAGGAAAGCTTGCGGCGTGGCACCGAGAACGACGTTTTGTATGCGAACATCATGCTGAATGTTATCTTTCGGTGTAAACGTTTCTTTCCGGCCTCGGCAGTTACCAGGCAATATATCGCAGGCATGGGCGCTGGGCACGGTTCCAGAGTGCGCCGCCGCCGGTTGATCCTCAGCGTTACCGTGGCTAAATGAGGCAACACTGGGACGGCTAAAATCTGCGGCGCCGCCGCCGTACCCTCACAAGATTACGTTAATGCCAACTCTGAGCGTTTTGTTGTCGCGCACTACACTACCTACTGTTTTGAAAATCTATCAAGCGTTAAATATATTAATGTGTAGGCGTGTGTGGTTGTGTGGCTTTAGAATTAGGGACTTTTATAGCTGCCTTCCTCGATAGGTTGAGACAACCCAAACGGAAATAGCAGAACTAAATGGAACGTCCTGATGTTACTGCCAAATTTATGCGTAAGCAAATAGACAGGGGCAGTTTTTTTTTTAGTTTTCTTTTACGTTGTTGGCGCGCGTTTTAAAATTACAAAAACGAAGATTTCAGTCGAGCTTCTCTTGTTTACAGAAGCGGAACTAAAATCGCCCATTCCCTCACCCCCACCTACCCTTGTTTTTCCAAGTGAACTCTCCCCGCATACCTCATTTTGGCTATCAGCTTGTTTCCCGTTCCCTCGTCGTCGTGTTGAAGACGATTGTCCGAGGATCGTGTTTTTCGTGCAGGACGGTGTTGCACACAGTTGCTCGTCGTAAACTGATGCTCGTTCTCGTCGATTGAATATGCTGTTCTCTTTTGTTTAGAACACAAATGAACGCCGCATAAATAATTTTTTCTAGCGGGTACATACATTTTTTTATTTTTTGAGTATACTGCTTTCTCGCAGCGGGAATGAAGTTAAAACCGCTTAGACACGGGTCGAAATAGAGCAAACATCTTGGGCAGCTACGCGATCACGCTAAAGGCAGAAACGACAATCCTCTCTGCAACCGGCGAAGCGAAGAAAACGCTCACTCCGCTGACTACGCTCAAACGTCCACAAAACGTCGTTCGGTCAAGATGTGTCAGCGGAGCAGAGAGCCATGAGAATGTCAAAAAACTGTTCTGACTCTGGAGAGTCATCACATCGAATCCAAGGACAACGCCCGGGCTTCGAGTGCATTAATTACAAATATCGAGTCAAATAGCACATTTAGAAATCCATCTCGAGTCAGGCAAAGTGAACGGTATGCTTATTTTACACCTTTGACGGCATTTATTCATATCCAAGGGCGTTGTATTTCCCACGGCCTGGACGCGAACCGGCGGAGCTCCATGCCAGCTAAGTATTCGGGGTTGCAACAGTGTGGTACGCAACAGTAGCTTCGACGTTTAGTCTTTTGCGACATCCGATAGCAATGTTATGAATAAAAAAAACCAAAACGCACGAATCAACACCTTCAAAGTGATGCGTGAACAGCCCCAGGAGCAAGCAGGCTGGCGAAAAGCCTGTCCAGTGTTGTAAATATATTGAGCCAGATGGCGCAACGTGTCACACCAAACTTGATTGCCCTGGGCTATTATCTTCGTTCAATTTGCCTACACCTCCTACATCGGTGCAGACATGTGTAAGGCAGTGTACTTCCGGTATGTGTATTGAGATACGACCGGAAGTACACCGCCCTGCAGTTTTCTGCACCGGTGCTGGAGGTGCAGGTAAATCGAACGAAGCTATTGTTTCTCAAGGGTTGATATTTCAGGAATTTGAGGTTCCCGAGATTTGTGTGCGACGCACTCAGCTCTGATTGCCAGGTTTTGACAGCTCATTAATTACATGCAAAGCGCAGTGAGCCCCGAAATTCTTGTCGCTCCACTGCCAATAAGGTTGCGGCATTAGCCAGTATAACGAAAGAACCGTCAGTACCCAGCAATGGCGACACCTGCAAGCTATGTATATAATGCATTCACTGGTGCCATATTCGAGCGCGTTGTTCAAAGCACATCCCCAAGGGAGGGGGGGGGGGGGGGCGGAAGGAGTTGTTGTTGTTGTTGTAAGCGTAGAAGTTAAATGGGGGGGGGGGGGGGAATAGAGTCGATCGTGTACGCGCGCTAGGCGCATTTGTCACTGACTCAATGGGGGGAGGAGGAGTGGTATGGTTGGTCTGGCAGAGGTCCTCGCATCCTCAAATCAAGCTCCTACCTAACGTCTGCAAAGAACGGCGATCTTGATGGTGTGGAATGCACCTTGCGGAAGTACTGGGAAAGTTAGTACATACTACGTAGTAGACTCGTTAGGGTTCCCCGCGAAGTCGCATTCAGGACTAAGTAACTCCACCAGAGAGCCATACTGCCGCGACCTGGCCCTGCTTCTCCGAGGCCGATGACGTGGCGGCATTACAACAGAGCTTCACAGACCGCCCGCCACCAGGCGCAATCTTGAAATCTGTGCATTCGTTTTAAAATTAGTTTTCTTGATTTTTCTGCTGCCAGCCCAGAAACAATAGTCTAGACTAGTGTCTCTGGGCTTCCACCACAACACAGACCATTTCTAAACAAGATATTAAGAGCAAAAATTTCGTTTTCGTACCCCCTTCAAACTGAGAATAGAAGCTCCACCTTCAGCGCGAGCTTTCTTCCCTTGCCAACACGAGGGTGAAAGCGCAGGCACGCGCAACTAAGGCACTGCGGAAGCCAGTGAGCTCGCGCTGAAGGCGGAGCTTTCTAGTCTTAAGGGTGAACAAAGTATAGTATGTTCGCTGTCAGTATTCATCATCTATTTTTTTCGCACCGTTGAAGTCGTTTTTTTTTTTTTTTTCGGGCGATCCATTACTTCACTCTGCTCGTGCTAATGACTATATAAAGAGAAACAGAGAGAGAGAGAAGGATATCTGAGTGCGAGGGGACGCCAGAGCTTGGAGAAAGTATTTGCTTGGAGCTTGGAGTTCGCTGACTTTGCCTCTACTCGCTGCCTCCTTCCAATCAGAGCAACTAAAGGTGTCGCCTGCTTTTCGCACCGTGTCTCGCGTTCGAACGCCAGACGCCCACGTTCGGTGTTGGAACGCGTTCGAACAGGGGGTAGAAAGGAAGATAGCTTGCCTTCTCGTCTACCAACTATCCTTCCAATCATAGCTCGACGTTCTGACGTCCCCGCCCTCTCCCATCTCCTCCTCTCTCTGATTTTCTCTCCGGATACTCCGGGACAACTTTGCAATGTGTGGCTAGGCCGCCAAAGGTACGGGAGCGCGTGCTCGAGCGCCGTTCAAAGCTGAGCACAAGTGATATAGGGAGTATTTACTGGACGCCATATTTGAGGACGCTGTATAGAGCGCATGCTGAGAACGAACTCGCATTAATAGGAGGTATTCACTGGCCGCCATATTTGAGGTCACTGTTTAGAGCGCATGCTCAGAACGAGCTCGTATTAATAGGCTGCCAAGACAGGCAATCTTGGTGGTGCGGAATGCACGTGGCGAAAGAACTGTGGAAGCTCGCGTTCAGCACGCGCTCCGCAGCCGAGCACACAGCTATGGCCGCCAGTGAATACTCCCTATAGGTTGCTAAGACCGGCAATCTTGATGGTGTGGAATGCACGTTGCAAATAAACAGTGTAAGCTCGCCATCAGCACGCACTCAGCAGTCGCGCACACTGCTATGACCGCTATTGAATGCTTAGCGGTGAGATTACAGTGTAGCGAGATGTTTTGGTGGCGCCCTCCTATGGTTCACTCTCGTGACGTCATTATCTTGCGAACAACAAGTTCGATGGTGTCTGTAAATAGCATGGTGGAAGCTTGAAATCATTGCGCTCTCAGGGCAACACTGACAACACCGTTAAAATTAAATTTCTTACATTCCTCTTATTTCCGTCGACGATAAATCCTTTGCTGACGTCATAGTCAGCATTCTGCTAATCGTGGAAGGCAGAGCCGTGTATTGGGAGAGTTTGGCCAATTAGCCCCGTGCGCGACCGAAAGCGTCGCTGTGGTCGGCCTTCCACGATTGGCCGAACGCTGACTATGACGTCGGAAAGGGAATTTATCATCGACGGAAATAAGAGGAATGAAAGAACTTTAATTTTGACGGTGTTGGCAGTGTTCCTTTGAGAACGCAATGATTTCAAGCTTCCACCATGCTAATAACAAACACCATCGAACTTGTTGTTTGCAAGGTAATGACGTCACAAGGGGGAACCACTGGAGGGCGCCACCAAAACATCTCGCCGCTAATAGGCGGAGCAAAGGCCGCCGCCAGCGCCGAATATTCCCCCCACGCTTAGAGCGTAAACTAAATTTGTGACACAGCGTTGACCAATCAGGAGACCCCTACTCCATCTCAAAAAATGTCTGCAGTGAAGACAAAGGCACAGGCGCGTGAGCCTAGCTCAGCGAAACGCTTTTGTTTGTACGAGACCTCGTGCATAGGAGACACTTTCCAAAGCCACGCGCTCGTGCCCATGCCTTTGTCTGCACTGCTAGAACAGCGTCCTGAGACTGGCTGAAAGAAAACAGTGCAAAGGGAGGGGCGCGCGAGCGTCTTGAGACGCGGAGTTCCGCTCGGCACGGCTCAAATTATAGACGCTTTCAGGCAGCTGTGCATGGGCGCCGCCATAACCGACCTTCAGTTTTTGTTTCCTCTTATTTCGTTCGCTTCACATCATCATTACCACAGCAGGACAGGTTATTGCCACTTTAGCTGCTACTGCGTCCTTCTCCCCAGCATATGCCTTTGTGGAGGCTCGTCAACGCCCGCTTCAGTGGCTAGGAATCTCGGTAAGACAGGAGAAGGTCGGCAATGGCGGCTCACTCTAGCGCGAGTCGAACGCGTGTTTAAAGCGTCTATACTTCGTTTCACTTTATCTGCGAGCGAAGCCAAAGCTAGAAGCGCCAGACCAGCGCTTTTTGCATTTCTCCCCAGCTCGCGCGCTCGAGCAAAGCCTGAACGCACGGAGCTTCCGTGCTCGCGCTTCCAGTTTTGCCTTCGCTCGCACATAAGGTGAAACGAAGTATAGTCGTGTCACATATTTAGATCACACGACCACCGCTAGGGGCTGTTTCGCGGCTTGTGGTTGGCCCCGAGATGCTCGCCTATTCAAACCAATGTATGGCCAAACTCTCTCAATAAACGGCTCTGGTGGAAGGCCGACCACAGCGACGCTTTCGATCGCGCACGTCGCCATCACTGGGGGCCATAGACTGCTGAACGAGTGCTAATGGCAAGCTTCTGTCGTTAGTTTGTAACGTGCATTCTACACCATCAAGATTGCGGTCTTGGCAACCTATTAATGCGAGCTCGTTCTGAGCATGCGGTCTAAATACACCGTGGGTCGAAACAGAGCCCTCAAATATGGCGTCCAGTGAGTACCCCCAATATTCCTTTATTCGGAAATGGCACCGTAGGTTTTCCTCGAGTATAATATATGTAAATTGGAACCACCTAAATGGACCTCTTGGCGAATATGTGCTGCCACCTAGACACGCGAATCGGTTCGAGACTAGGTGACTGGAAAACAACGCGCGCCCAAGGCCTCTCCCACCCGTTCCACACCCAAAACGTCAGCTACATCCTGTTCACCCATTGAGGCGATGTGACCTAGATACGGCTCCCCCAAGCTCACCTTTGTCCCCATCGTGCGTAATCTTCCGCCCCGAGGTCGACACAACGAAACCGCTCAAAGGCGAGAAATGCAAGATGGCGGATTGTTTGGAACTAGATACTCTCAAACCCAGGCGCATGAAATACTTCGCGCATGCGCACCGCGTATTTCTACAAAAGGTCCATTAAAAGTGCGTGATTTAGGATCATTTTAATTTTTGTTCTTTGTTTAAAGGAGGCGTTTTTGAAGCGTTTGTGTCTTCCCACATGGCCCCGATTTCTGTAATGGTATACATGGTTTGCAAGTGACGTAGCTCCACCATGCTGGTGATCATTCCTGCTTTTTCTTGCTGACAAAAACAAATCCTGCGCTGCGAAATTTACGCTGCAGATGCAGAAGGTACGCGATCAGCAGCGAAGCCTCCACAATGGAGCTGAAGTGACGTCAGTGCGAGCCATGCCAGATCAAATCAGATTTTATTTCATTTAAAGGTATTCCAATTGGGATACATTACATGAGGAGGTAATAAATACAACATGCACTGCACAATAATAAAAGGTAAACATGCAAATATTGAAAAACATACGCTGATCACACTTTACAAATGGGATCTACCAATGTCGCGAAATTTATTGGCATCATTTTCATGTATGATGCTTGCGGGTAGGGAATTCCAGTCGGCAATACCAAGTAAAAGGGGAGAATTTTTAAATTTCTTACTTCTGGAGAAGAGAGGCTGAATTCTGAGTGGATGAACGTGGCGCTCTGAAATGTAAGATGGATCTTGAAGATTGAGGCTACGAAATTCCGATGATGAGTAGTAGATGCTGTGAAAAAAAAGAAAAAAAAAAAAAAAAAACGAGGCGTGCTAGTTTGGTTTTAACGGCTAAAGGATTCAACTCCAGGCTGGGTTTAATAATTGTGACTCTCAAGGTCCGTGAATAGTCATGCACGATGTGGCGTAATGCCTTGTTTTGAACAGATTCGAGCTTGTTAAGAAGGTCAGCTTGATGATGCCACCAGATGATGTTAGCGTACTCGAGTTTCGATCGCGCTAGTGCTTTGTTGGTGGTTACTTTGACTGCCTTAGATGAGCGGAAAAGGTTGCGTTTGATGTATTCGAGCGATTTACATGCACCTAAAACGGTGTTATTGATATGATCGTTTTAAGTGGGTCCTCTAAAAAAATTACTCATAAGTATTTGTATGTTCCAACTTTCTCTAAGTCTTCTTGGTTAATGGAATATTTCCTTGACGTTGAAGAAAGCTGACTGGCAAATGTTATAAACCTTGTTTTGTATGTGTTCAGTCTCAGTTGCCATGAACAGCATTAAAATGAAATCATGTTGAGGCTTGTGGGATCGGCAACAAATTTGTGTATTTTGTGGCTCCAGCCAAAATCACCTAGAATATTCAAGGCTTGCGAACGGCCTTCTTTACTTATTAGAAAGTCACCACAATAGAATGTCATCATGCTGATATCCAGTGTCCTTCGACGAATTGATTTGATTGAACATGCCGACCCAGCCCAGCCCCACACTGACACTGCACTCGTATTCCATTTGCGTCTGTGCTCGAAGTCAATGTGATGACATCAATATTCAACTGCACTGGCTTTAATTATTTATTGTGGTGTTACTGCAGATTTGTGGCAGAGTCTTGCTTACGCGCAACGAGACGTGCGATTAATTGTTTTTGTTGTTTTCGTCTCGGCAGTTGGCGGTGGTTCGGCTGGCTCGGTGCTGGCCAACCGGCTTTCCGAAGACCCTTCGAACCGTGTGCTGCTCCTTGAAGCCGGAGGCCTGGAAGATAGTATCACGGACGTGCCGCTATTCGCGACCCTCGGCCAGCACACGGAGAGGGACTGGAGCTTTCAGACGGAGCCCCAGAAAAACTGCTGCTTTGCGCTCCGAGATCAGGTACCCGTCACCTCCGCCCCGCATTGCACGACTCTATATGAGAGCTGAAACCAAGATTGCCCACCTCGCTCGTTTTCTGAGTCCGCAGTGAACTCGGCATTATCCGTGGAGGACCGCTTTTGTGTCGCAGTAAATAGGTTATAGCGGCATATTTATCTCGAATCTTTCTAACACAGAATATGTTTTATCAGCCGAATTCCACGAGAACACCGTTATAAAGAACCTTCAGGAATGCCCGTCACGAAAGGAACTTTATGAAGGACCGTCTCGTCGATTTCCCCGCCGAGTTTAGCGGAGAAATAGAAGTAATGTGGCTATGTCCCGAGCCTTGTTACGTGACGTAAATTCTACCACTAACTGTAGTGGGGAGATTAGAGAGGTTTAGTAGATCGTTCCGATGACTCCGATAACGATACCCGATACTCTGCCTCCGCCTTTGCGCTTACATATATAGTATCGTTATCGGGGGTATCGGAGGTATCGGAACGATCTACTAAAACTCTCTATTAACGTGACGAGACCACGTCATGTTATGATAGTTTGCGCTAAACAGATTCTGTGCTGTTCGATCTTTGTCAGCGCGATCGAGCTTGCGTAATTTTTATAATTTGTTGCGTGACATGCTTTTTTGTTGCAGAGGAATGTCTGGTCCAACGGCAAAGTGTTGGGCGGCAGCAGCGTCCTCAACTTCATGATCTACAACCGTGGCAATCGTCGCGACTACGACAGCTGGGCTGCCGGAGGTGCCCTGGGCTGGTCGTACGACGAGGTGCTGCCCTACTTCATGAGGTCGGAAGACAACACGGACTCGACCCTGACATCTAACGGTACGCTGTATGGACACGCCATCTGTGCCTCCCAAAAAAGAACTGAAAACTAACGCACGGCTCGCGTTGAGGTTGCGTCAGGAGACATCATGCATGGTGACTTCGCCGCTAAGCCCGTATAGACCAGCTCGAATCTCTGGTGTCACGGCACTGCGGTGGCGGTGATTTCGGCACTGCACATGCGGGAACGCTTCACTTCTACCAGAACATGGTGTGTCCGCACGCGCGTGCCCACACCTAGGGCCCTAATCTAGACACTTGGCGAAAAAGTCGGCGAGAAATCTGGCAGCCGTGATTGGGCAACGCAGCAGTTGACCTTGGTGTCGTCCAATCAGAGCCGCCGGATTTCTAGCCAACGTTTTCGCCATGTGTCGAGATTAGGGCCCCAACTGGTGTGGGAAAACGCGTCCTTGTTTGTAAACAGCAGGTTTTTCTACAGCCTGTGCACCACTGAAGTCGTTCTTCTCTACAAAGACAAGCAGGATTGACCACCGCCGTGGTGCTATGACGTCATGTGTGAGCCATGGATAGAATTTCCTCGAGGGCCTAAAGTTCGATGAGCCAATACATCTTCACTTACGATAGTATTCGAGGGGGGAAGATGGAAGGGGGGGGGGGGGGGGGGAGGGGAAGGGAAACCCGAAATTTATTTTCACGAGATTGCGAATTTCTTTTTGCACGTTTAAGTTTAGTCACCTTCAAAGTATGCTTTCCGCCAGGTGCAATTTGGAGTGCAAGGTCGTCTGTATCTTGCACATGGGTTGCGATGATGTCAGAACGCCGCGCTCTTATTGGCTGATTGGAAAGATAGTGGGTAGACCTCAAGGCACCTAGCATTGTGCCTACCCACTATCCTTTCAATCAGAGCCAATCGGAGCTCGGCGTCGTTCTGACGTCACCGCAACTCCTGCGTAAGAAGCAGACGACTTGCTCTCCGCATACACTTGTCGGAACGTTTCTTCCAATGCTCAAAACAGCCTTACAACTCGTCAATGTTGATGCCTTTTGGTGCTTGTGCCGTTTTTTGTTTCACCTTTCACCCTGTCAGCAAACGCTCTCCTTTAATAACGTTTTTCATCCGGAAGAAAAAAAAATACAGTCATACGGGACGAGTTAGTGTAAATAGGGAAGGTGGGGTAGGGGGTCATGCCGTTTTTGGTCGAAAATTGCTGAACGCTTCGCGCGGTGTGGGCAGGCGCGTTATCATGTTGAACGAACAAACCTAACCGAGCGAGGTCTGAATTTTCCGCAACTCGTTTTATACATGGGTTGCACGTGACGTCATATCCTTCCTCCTTTCTGGTGGCCAAAAACCTGCTGTTATACTTCGTTTCACCTTATGTGCGAGTGAAGGCAAAGCTGCAAGCGCGAGCACGAAAGCTCCGTGCCTTCAGGCTTTGCTCGAGCGCGCGAGCTGGGCAGAAACGCAAAAAGCCCTGGTCTCGCGCTTCTAGCTTTGGCTTCGCTCGCAGATAAAGTGAAACGAAGTATAATGAAGCTGTGCTCACTCGTTTCCGCTTGCTCGCGACGCTCGTGTACTGCTCGTAGAATATGCACAGTAAAGGCTACGCTCGAGGAACTTCGGCCACCAGAAAGGAGGACCAAATTACGTCAGTGCAACCTATGTATAAGTAAAGGCCCCTACCCTACGCACAGTGGCGTTTGAGAGCGTGTGAGTTCGTTTAACTGCATTGCGTCGAGAAACGAAAGCGAGTCACCGGCACATCTGTGCTTCGCATGAAGCGTGTAATCCAATTCGAGGAATAACTTGGTACTCGGCATAGGAAGCAGGAATGTCCCGGTTTTTCTCAGCCACAACGCAAACAAAACGCCCTCAAATGCAACCGCTCGTAGGGGCCTTTAATCCTCCGATAAAATTCTCTTGCAGGAATTCCATAATACTCCAGTCAACTCCACAAGTGTATCAATCGTCCGACGGCGGTTAAGGTGTATCCACACGACGGACCGGGCCGCGGACCGATTGATCACGTGATGCGCGGCCCGCGGGCCGCCCGGCTGCAATGAGCATCCACACGGCGGACCAAAAGAGCAGACAACAGAGCGAACGGACCGGTCTAACCCTCGACCTCACAGCTCCGCCAAACGCATGCAGCGGGCTGGTTTGAGGCTATTTGTAAGGAGCCAAGATGGAGGTTGAACGAAAGAGACGTTTGGCCGTGGTGGCCCTGGCGTTGACTATTGAGGACGAGGAGGACTTAAGTGAACCGAAAAGGGCAATCCCACAGAGTGGGGAATTGCTCCACGAGCGCGATGAAGTAAAAAGTTGCATCGTCGCACCATGCCGCCATCGTCACACAACAAGAGGTTCGTCTTCTTCGTGTTCAACAGTTGGCGCCAAAAGAAAACGACTTTCGATTTGGATTCCAATCCAAACAACAAAAGTCAGCTTGTTGCCAGACTTAGCGCTTCAATTATACTAAAAACGCCGCGGTCCGCCGCCAAGGTCCGGGCAAGAAAAGTCGCTTGACATTTCTCTAAAGCGCGGGCCGCGGACCGCCGGCGGACCTCGAATACACGGTGACGTAAGATCACGTGATGCACGGCCCGCGGACCAAAACAGTATTTTGGTCCGTCGTGTGGATACACCTTAATCGACGATGGCTTGACGAGCTCTTTCCAGAATCTTTTCATTTCTGCTGATCAAAGGACGCCCAGAACGAGGTTGACCGTCACTCGTTTCTTCGCTTTGTTTAAAACAGGAAAGCTCATTCGTCAACGTGTGTTTTACTCGGAGCAGCTTCTTTGTAAACCGCGTGTAGCGTAACAGCCTTTTCCGCCGCATTTTGTTTTCCAACAGAAATTTAAATTTTTTTGCCGCACGTTGTTTGTTAGTCATCACTAGAGTTCCTGTATAGGCTCCCTACGGGAGCCAGAGTTGCGCGTTCACGCATGGCATGTGGATCCAGCTCCTCACGTGACTGAATTCGGCGAATAGCAGCGCCGCGCGTTCGAGGCGCGCGGCGGGCTCAAAAGCCTGGGAACGTACGCCGGGGCGCGTGCAACGTCTACTTTGCTGCACGACACTTGATACGGCTCCTCACGTGATCGGATCTCGGCGAATAGCGGCGAGGGCGGCACGCGGCATGTGGAATAAAACGCGCAACTCTGGCTCCCGTAGGGAGCCTATACAGGAACTCTATACTCTGTTTCATACTTAGTGTGCAACGCTGTCAAAGCAACTGGCGCGAGCTTGGGGCTTGATCTCGTTGATCATTTGCACGCGTTCTCGCGCAAACAAAGCTATAGATGAAGCCACGCGCTCGCGCCAGTAGCTTTGACAGCGTTGCACGCTAAGTATGAAACGGAGTATAGTCATCACGTCAATTCAGTGCCATCTGGTGGTTCGTATAGCAGCTTAGGTTTTGCCATACCAATGGCGGTAATGAACTTGTATTTCATCGGGCACTGTCACCTTCGCAAGTCAACGGCACGCGAGATATTGTTCAATGTGAGTTCTTTCTCAACCACTTTCAGTTCGATGGTGACCAAGGACTTGCAGTGATAAATAGCTCCAACCCACACAGATGCCTCGATAAATTTCTATACACGAAAGGGGGTTTAAAGCCGATTGTGTGCCGCCCACAAATTGACTGAATCTAAGTTAGAAATGAACGCTTACGTAGCTCTTGTGTTCCATTCGTACGTCACGTCGTACTACGCCCCCCCCCCCCCCCCCCCCGAATGTATAGGCCTCGTATCATTCGCTTAGAAGCATCTTCAGCGTCTTCCTTTATTAGTCACTAGAAGGCCGCCATTGGTACGGCACCGATGCCATATTACACAGATGATGATAGTGATCAAAGTGGCCAGTCTGAATTTCGGAAAGGAAAGGAAAAGGATTTTATGTCATTAATTTGCTCACTATCTCTTTATGCTCCCGCTCTGACGTTCTCCGCAGTCGCAGACCGAAAAAATAATTTTCTTTTACTAAGTGCCCTTTCCTAAATCAGTTTCAGTCGTGCGCAAAACACCTAGTCTCTTTCCTCTTCTCCCGGCTGCACAGCCTGCAAGGCAGAAAACGGGAAGACGCAGGCGAGCTGATACTGTGTGACAGCCGGGACTGTGATGAGGAAATAAACTTTCCAAGTTGAAGAAACAGACAAAGGAGAGGAACGTCTTCAATAACTGTGTCTGTTCCTCCTGTTCCTTTTTTGTGTCTTGAATCCCCCCCCCCCCCCCCCCCTCACCACAGACTCGGTTACACAATATGATGCGAGTCTTTGTTGACGCTCATAGAAAGACAATTCACGCTGCCTCACTTTCGATGTCGCGCAGGCTACCACGGCGTCGGAGGAGAGCTCACCGTAAGCAGGGCCAAGTACACGACCTACGTCCTTGACGCTTTCCTCAAGGCCGGCAGGGAGCTGGGCTACGACGCGGTCGACTACAACGGACCGCAGCAGACCGGTGAGCCCGCGCATGCCTGGACGTGTACGTTGTACCGCTTCGCACCCTGACCACCAGTCACTGGTCCTTCTTCTAAATGTTCTACTAGAGTCACTGACAAGCTAAGGAGCTTAGAATGGGGTATATTAGCTTCACTCTCTTTGCTGCGTGATTTGGTCTTTGGCATTCCTGTCGGCGACTGCCGGAATATCCTTGGCTGCAAAGGAAAAATTAGATGCCCAGGAGACGTTAGGCTCTGCGTCTCTGAAGCTCTCGGTGTCTACATACTGAGGCAGGACACTGGTTGGTATCCCGAGGACATTGATAGAAAATCTACGGACAGGAGCGTTCGAGAGTGTCGTGTGCATCTACTTTCCCTCCCAGTACAGCGGTGGACTAACCACGGCGATCGGCGGAGCGCATCCTGAGAAAGATGCGAGGCATGGTTAAACTTGCGAATGCTATCAGCACAGGAACAATGGGCTAGGGAAAACGAAAGTTACACTGGCACGCGTTTTCGCACTTCGTAGACTGCTGTGATTGGTCAACCGACACTCCCTGAGTTAGATAATAGCTGGACATACATTTCTGGACAAGATCCGCCGAACAACCGATGGCCGCTCTGCAGGTTTCAGCGCCAACCAGTTTACCATGCGCGGCAACGAGCGCTGGTCGACGGCCAAGGCCTTTGTCCTTCCTGTGGCCGGGCGCAAGGGAAGGCGCAACCTCCACGTGTCCTTATTCTCCCAAGCGACGAAGGTAACGAGGCTCTCTTCGAAGAGTTCACTGTTAAAACTGCCCTACACTCTTCGCCGTTTCTATTGATGTACCGGTTGTTTGGGAGATAAACAAAAACGGCATTTTACTCGTCTAAAAAAAATTTAAAAAAACGCGTCGCCGAACGCTCAAGCCTCTGTCCACGTGAAGCGCTAGCGGTTGGAACCAGATGTTAAAGTTTCCGAACTTAGCGTTGTCTGCCGTGAAAGTTATGAGATTTTGATAAGTTTCAAGGAGAAAAAAATATAGGGCCGTTCCTTGTTGTGGGCTATTATATACGTGGGACATTCGGCTGCCAATTTGTTATTGAAACCTTCTGAAAATCGCTTAAAACTTTTGAATCAGATAGCGGTAAGTTTTGAAACTGGCTTCAGGCCCGGCTTGCTAGAAGTCATGTCTTAGTAAATGCTGTGAAAGAAAGTACAGACAAGACTGGCGCACCAGCGGTGTGGAACGTCAACTCAACCCTCAAGCGTTCGCTCATTCCAGGCTTAGCAGGTTTTTCTTGACGCCATTTTATATGGAGTTCCTTTGGAGGATCTGAAGCGATCTAAAAGCGCTCTATGCTTGCGCCTTTATAAGAGGAAATGCTAGCGCGCGCTTGTACATGCAAGAAGATATCAGCAAAAAAGCGTTCCAAATCCACTCCAAATGCACCAAGGGCATTTCCCCCTAGTCTCAGCTAGGATGCGGTTTCTAGCAAGCCTGTCCTGGTCCCAACTCCTACTGCTACGTTTGGGCGGAGACTGTAGCGTTCGGCAATGATTTTCATATTTTTGGCGTGAAAGAGAATCACGGTTATCTTTTATCCCAAACACCCGTTGAGATCAAAATTTTTCTCTCGTTTTAATCCTCGCTGACCTGCAGGTCCTGTTCCAAGGCAAGCAAGCAGTGGGCGTGACATACAGGAAAGCCGGGCGGCAGTACACCGTCCTGGCCTCCAAGGAGGTGGTGGTTTCCGCGGGTGTGGTCAACTCGCCCAAACTGCTCATGCTCTCGGGAGTTGGCCCCAGAGAGCACTTGGAAGAACTCGGCGTAAGCATTTCCCACCCGTGTGGCTGCCTTTTCGATGTTGACGAATCCACATCGCAGCATGCTTTTCCGCAGTCGAGAACGTGCGGGTTCGTGGATTATGAAATGAGTGCAAATACATGCGTGTTTATTTTTCCATGCACGCGGAAAAGGACTTGGCTAGATGCACTTCCATGGAACGGTTTTTACCGGTGCTGTTCGGCCGTGGAATAAATAGTATAAACAAGTCAATGAACGGAGTGCACTGGAACCTTTCACAAAGGTGTGTATAGGTGGTGTATTAATCGTACACACGTTTTGTGAGAGTAAGTTTTTGTTAAAAAAATGAAAGAAAAGGAAAACTTAATATATCCTATCTAACGGTAGAAAAAAAGAACGTGAGATGAAACACAGCGACAACTGAGGTGTGACTTCGCGTCGCTAAGGTGTCATTTCGCAGCAGATGGACTGAATGAACGGTAAAGGTGCGAGCGCGCACCATGGAGTCCGCATAGACGTTTCGTAATAAACCGACAAGCACACCGAACGAAAATTCCATAGCGTTTTGGAACCAGTGAGGGTGTATTAATTAGAGAGCAATTCAGCTGTCTGCGTAAGAGACGAGCGTGTTTTCGAACGTCACTTCGGTACAAATAGCCACACGTGCTAAACGAAAAGCACAGAATAAACAGGGACAAGAAAGTAGACAAGATAAAGGGCACTCTCAAATGAAGGTTTATTGAAACGGACACACGCTAATAATACCGTCTTTCTGGCTATTCGTTTAGAAAAAAAGAAATCTGTATTTGTCAGGTGCATTGACGGGGTACTGATGCACCTGTTTTCCTTTTGCTTTCTGATTCAGAATACATCGTAAAATTTTAAGGCAGTTTTATCCGCGTATCTCCCGAGAATATTTGCTTGTGCTACTGCTCGATCACATGAGCACCTGTCCCAGTGAACTGCCAGATTACCCGGCGGAGACTATTTTACTGAACATGCATGTTATCTTGCTACCATGCACGGCTATGCATGTTATCTTGCTTGCTTGTTATGTTGTTATCAGCGGTCCGTGAAGTGTCTTGGCGGAGCGCCGAAAACGGCCCGCGTCGATATACAGGGTGTCACAAAAGAAAATTTACACGGTCTTTTTTACCGCAAAAATAAACTAGGCATCGCTGAACGCTTTTTCTCCGCCCAAAGGTAGAGCTAAAGGTCACTACCAGATGCCAAAGTTTCAGCCCAATCCGATAACTTAATCAAAAGTTATAAGTGATTTTCTGAAAATGTCAATGGGAAAATGGAGCCCATTTTTGCCCCATTTCGGTTTCTGGTGCCGTAGAGCTCCATGTGTTCGAAAACTCCGTCGGCCGCCATTTTCCCATTGAAATTTTCAGAAAATCTGTTATAACTTTTGATTAAGTTATCGGATCGGGCTGAAACTTTGGCGTCTGGTTGTGACCTCTAGCGCTACCTTTGGGTGGAGAATTAGCGTTCGGCGATGCCTATTTTATTTTTGCGGTAAAAAAGACCTTGTAAATTTTCTTTTGTGACACCCTGTAGATCGCGGTCGACGGCGCGAATCCGCGAAGTACGTCCCACTAACAGCTACTGCTGTAAAACAGCTATCGGTGTAATAAACTGTCTGGTATGACGCTGCTATTCACATATCGTACCACAATCGCTCGGATCAGTTGAGTGGGTGGCAGCGTCAACCCGACGGTTTTCTTTTGTTTTCCTCTCGTGCATAGGAAATAACAAGTTTCGTCTTTCCTTGCATTATTCCCCAGTAATCTACACTCACTAAATTTGAGTACGATAAAAGCACCACCTAAAGGCACCTTTGTCGAAAGTTTAATTGCACTCCGTCTCTTGGCTTATTTATAAACTTTTTTCCGCCCAAAAAGGCGCTCAGTAACACCCTGTAAAACAATTAATACCACGCGAGTCAAATGAACCGTTTGCCCTTTCAATTGACCGCATAAATCGATTTAGTGACGTATTTAACTAAGAATTCGGACAGAGATGGCCCGAGGTAGTGAATTTTGTGTATCAATAAATAGAGCCTACCTCAGTAAAAAGGAACAAAATATCAGCGTGAATTCGCTGCCCAAGGCGGACGCGTCTGCAAATGAGAGACATCTGGACGACGGAGGGAAATTAAATTTTGGTGAACATGAGAAGTCAAAGTTTCATCAAATATGTGTATTAGTAGGGAAATTTACCTTGTGAAACATTGAGTGATAGGTCCGTTCCTGGTGACAATTTTGAACCAAACGCTGAACATTTTCAACGGTAGGCTCCGATGCAGACGACCGAGTTGCAGGAGCCGCGTTAGTCGCTTGTTCGAAAGCGGAAGACACCTTTGTCTACTTGATGCACCCATATAGAGATGGCGCCACGAGCCTGGCTTCATGAACAGGTGTTTTAGGCTCTTCAAACACTTGGTCGTCTGAGTCAGCTCTTTCCGTTGAAAACGTCACCGATGCTCTAGTTTTCAAAGGAAATAGAGCACCGCCTCAGAATTTTGCAGCGCTCTATGTTTAGACGCCAGTATTTCTGGCTCGTTTTACAGAGAGCCTCTTCACCATATATTTACATCAATCTGCGAACACTGAGGGGTTTATTGTCAATCTGGAGGGGTGTAACAAATATCTGGAAGGGCCTCCTTGAAGTGTATAGCAGAGTTAAGTGTACTTTGTGGGGAAAATTCTGGTGTATTTGTGTGGGGGGTTAGAAGGGGGGGGGGGGGGGAGGGCAGATATAGATTGCTTTTAACACTTACAACCATTCCGCATACCTTTCAAGCCTGTGTAATTGACCGAAAGCGATAAAGATTTTTTCCACATGGTATTGAAGAAGGAAACACCCCGTTACGTCTGGAAAAGCACTGTGCACAGCACACTCTTTATCGCACTCGTGGGTACCATGATGTTTTGTGACCGAAATGCTACAGCTCCTTCAGCTTTTCTCAAGCTTACAAAATCCTTCTGACCTTCGAAATTTTGTAACGCGGGAAGAAAATTCACTTTCTGGTCAAAGGCACTAACAGGGAAAGTAATATAAGAGTCAACGCACATACGAGATAATACCTGATCATATATATACGGTACAACAAAGATTAAAACGAAGGACACACGAGGGGGACAGCACAGCACCCTCCCAAGCACAGTTGCTCGTTTTTTTCTTCGAAGAGCCTCTTTTATACAACGCAGACACCCTTCATAGTCGCTATTACTCGCAACCGTACAACCATCGACCAACTGTTCCAGCACCATAACAAAACACACGGTTCTCGCTGCAAACATAATGACATAACTGTCTGCGGACACGCCCCACGCATGTTAGGAGCATGTTTTCGTCGTACATGAACATGTCTGCAGACAACAGTTTTTGTATGGCCAATGTGACAAGACCACCGAGGAAGAAACCCGCCTCCAACAGTGTCTAGGGACTGTCTTTTGCATGATGCACTAGTAGTGTGACCTCGGCTTTAAGCCTCCAGGTGGCAGAAACCCGTCATTCAGTATAAATAAAGTGGCTTTAACCAATGCAAAATAAAGACAAGTATCATAGTTTATACATTTACCTAGTACCAGTAACGCCATACTTTTATTTTAAGACAACAAACAACGTTAACCCGTTTTGTTTTTTTTTGTTTTTTTGCGAACAATTTAAGTAACGTATTTCGTGTCATTTTCTGGGGTGTAGAGCCTTCAGCGCCGGATCCTATGACATAGGATTCCAGTGAGAAGCTAACTCGTGCTGTATGCTTTTCGTAAACTCACAGTTTTGCCAGTCACATGTTTAAATATGGTTTGTTTATATGGCTACTTTGGGCCCTGACCTAATGTGATAACAATTATTAAAATGGCACAGGCCCGCCAAATTGCTGGCATTTTTAATAGAACAAGTACACTGTCGTTACCGTTGCTACAATTCACCCAAGACTTAACTAAACTCAGCACGTCTATAAAAAAAAATTATCAGTTAATTTGACGTATTTGGAATGGAGAGCGTGTTGCTAGTTGGGAAATCATCTTTTGCGTCCCTGCGTTTTGTGTTCTTCCCATTATTTATATTAATTTGACAGTTCTTGCTAGGGGATATATTTCTTCAACCTTGTAAAACAAGTACAGAGTGTGTATTTGAACTATGAACCTGAACCGGAGTGGACTAGTATTTTAAAATCACTCCTCGAAATGCGTGAATTTTAATACGCTGTGCAAAAGAGCTGTACAGCGCTGTTAGAATGACATGAATGTTGCTGTAACTACCATGCAATAAAGAAAAAAAAGGAAAAAAAAAAAAGGATCGGTGGCCGAGCGGTCTAGCGCACACTAGCGCACACCAGCTCGGAGCACGTGTAGCGAAAGCTCGCGCTGCAGAACCCAGGATCCTGGGTTCAATCCCCACCCCTGCGCGTTTCGATCTGGATGAGCATCGTACCGGCGTGCGTTCGTGTATCACTACTGCGTGGTGCACGTTAAAGACCCCAGGTTAGCGGTTGTACCGCACTGGCTAAATTGCTCATCTACAGCTGAGACACCAGACGCCCACTGAGGCAGACTAACTTCCGGCTGTATAAACATACACACAACAATTTGCTTTGCAGTTCTTGCTTTCCTGTTTTTATTGCAACACTGAAAAAATTATTGTCTTTAAATGGCTATATATATATATATATATATATATATATATATATATATTCTTTTTTAAGACGAGAATTCCGAGCTTGTAGCTTTATCTTTGCCAGTTGCTCCTGCTGATCGGGAGTTCGCGTAGCCAAGATGCACGTTTCACCTAAGAGATCGCGCTTGCAGCCTAGTAGCGAACTTGTTCTAGATTACAAAAAGCTGGGAAAAAAAAAAAAAAAAGAAAGTGAACCAAAGGGCAAATGAAGACAGATATACGTATAAACTATGTCAATACAATAAAAGAGCAGAGCTACTTTTCGAGCGAAAATGAATCGGCGAGATGGCGCAAGCCACTTCTATAGGGGGTATTCACTGGCCGCCATATTTGAGGTCACTGTTTAGAGCGCATGCTCAGAACGAGCTCGCATTAATAGGCTGCCAAGACCGGCAATCTTGATGGTGCGGGGTGCACGTTGCAAAATAACTGTGGAAGCTCGCCATCAGCACGTGCTCAGCATTAGCGCACACAGATATGGCCGCCAGTGAATACACCCTATACTTCGTTTCACTTTATCTGCGAGCGAAGCCAAAGCTTGAAGCGCGAGACCAGCGCTTTTTGCGTTTCTCCCCAGCTTGCGCGCTCGAGCAAAGCCTGAACGCACGGAGCTTTCGTGCTCGCGCTTCCAGTTGTGCCTTCGCTCGCACATAAGGTGAAACGAAGTATAGTGCTCGAGACCTGAGAACCGGGACTCATGGCCGGCTGCCCGCGGGCCGCATGCTGGCCGCGGGTCGCGTGTTTGAGACTCCCGTCGTAGATGGTACGTACATTCGATCTAGCAAATACAGCAAAACCTTCGCTGTAGTAAAATGTGATTCCAGTGTCACCTCACAGATGGAGCCTACGTCCCAGTGTGTTTAGAGTTCCTGTATATAGCTACCTACAGTAGCAGAGTTGCGCATTCAGCCTCGGCGGGTGACCAGTAGCACCGGCTTTCCTGCACGGCCCTGGATGTTTGGCTCGACAGGTGACTGCATTTGGCGAATAGCGGCGCCGCGCGCGCCGCCGCGCATGGAAAACAGAAAAGGAGAAGGAGGCGAAAGCAGGGGAACATCGCCGGTGCGCGTGCAACGTCGGCAGAGAGACCGTAGCGGTGGCTTTCTTGCAAGGCGCTGGATGCTTTGCTCCTCACGTGATCGATCTCGACGAATAGCGGCTTGGCGGCGCGGGGAAAACAAATGCGCAACTCTGCTCCCCCTTGGGGGAGCATATCCAGGAACTCTAAGTGTGTTCCCTCGTCATATAAGAGATCACGGGAACTCGGTCGTAAGCAAACGCAAGTTTTTGAGTGGCCCCTAACGTTTTATCTCTGATACGCCATTTTCGACTTAGATCGACGTTGTGGCTGACCTTCCTGTGGGAAGTGACCTTCAAGACCACACCGTGGTGGGAGGCGTTGCGGTGCACCTGAACCAGAGCTATTACGAGGATGTCGCGGGCGTCAAGGGGGCCCTGGATTACTACCGCAAGGGAACAGGTATACCAGTATACCCCTACCTCCGCAACCGAGATAGGTTAAAGGGATAGGTTAAAAGGATGATAAACCAATCATTTCACAGTTCATAATAAGTTGCGCACAATCTTTCCACGAGCCAGCAGCTGCCGGTGCGCGCGAGCAAACGCAAAGAAATTGATGTCAGAATCCTCCGTTCACGCTTAACATGACAGTGAAGTGTATGGGCTCCGGGCAAAAAGAGAATAAAGACGATCTTTTCATGTCGACAAGTAAAAGCTGCGTGCTTGTAAGACCAATTAATCGACTACCGTTTACACCATACCCTACTATGGAGACAATAAGCCTGTATTTATTCTCCTTTTCCTAGGAGCCCACACATTTCACTGTCATCTTAAGGGTGGACGGAGGATACTGACGTCAATTCATTGCATATGCTCTCACACTCCGGCGGCTGGGGGCTCGTGGAAAGATCGTGCGCCATTTATTATGGACGTTTAAACATTTGTTTCAGCATCCCTCTAATAAAGACCACAGGGAAAATACAAAGATACGTGACGTCCAAGTGACTCGAGGTTATTTTATTCTCGCAGATATTGATGAAATTTGGGGGCGAGCATCGTCTAAATGTCGTTGGCTGAGAGGGACGTGCTTATTGATAGAAACCAATGGTAATGTTCTATTCGTCATATCAAGGTTCGTATACAAGCGCACTTGCTCACAAGACTTATGAGGTCTGCAATTGCGTAGGGACCTGTTTTGAGTAGAGCGGAGAGTCTTGTTTTTGTACAGTAAACTGGGAACAGAAAACGACATTGTTTATATTAAAAAAAAAGCAAAGCAGACAAGCTTGTTCTCAATCGTGTCTAACGATACTAAAGGGAGGCTAGAGGAGACGAATGTAGAGTAGTTATACGCGTTCTTAGAATATATAAACCAATAGCGTTGCTCGTTACTCGGACAAAAAGTAATGCAACTAAGTTACTTGTTTCTGTTTTCAGAAAACTAACTGTCGTTACGTCGTTACGAAACTATAAAATAAACTGGTGCAACGTGTTCCTTGTGACGTACGCACAAGTTTGCGTAGTCGGCTGGACCCTGAAGCTGTTGAACTGTTTCTTGTTTAGGCATATGGACCATCCCGGGATCCACGGAGGCGGTCGCCTTTGTCAAGACAAAATACGCCAACGAAAGCATCGATTACCCGGACGTGGAGATCATGCTGCTTTCGATGCCTCCCGCCAGTGAATTTACCGAAGCCTTTGTGATCGGAACGGGACTCAAGCGGGAGGTGCGTTCGAGCTCTCCTAATCTAACTAAGGCGCCCGGAGCGCTTCCGAGAGAGAGAAAGAGAGAGGTAGAGATAAAGAGAGAGAAGGAGAGAGAGAGAGACACTGTTCAAGCCGCTTGCTGTTGTTTAGTGTTTTATCCCGACTGACGTCACTGTACCCTGGGAAAGAAGAATCATTGCCTTCCCTGCCTGTTACTCGGACACAAACAGATACTAACATACAGACGACCAAACGTCACAAGGTGATTGGCTGATTTGTCTCAGTTGCCATATCAATCGCCGTTTCAATCCATTTAAATCTTCAGAGTTTCGAAAGGGTCGTTCTGAACCTGTGGCACCAAGATCGCCAAGGAGCATTATCGTACTGAAGGCGTTCCTCCCCAATATAAGCGTTTTTGGCAATGTGCATGCAAACCACTTATCAATAATGCTTATCTCCACAGATCTCTTATAATGATATTGTTGGTCTTGCGTGCTTAAAGAGATGTAAATTATTTTTTAATCCTTCCAAGCACCGACGCCACATGGGGCGGTGGTACGAAGATGTACACTTGTTTCGCCGTTTACTGACGACATTATGTCCACCATTTTGTAGTCAGCAGCAGCCTGGCGCGTGCCAAAGTCGAACGTTTGAAATATTAATTTGACACCTTCAAATACGTAGTGCATGGGGCCTATATGTTTCACCGCGGAACATGTCACAACAAAATGGCGGATGGATATCATATGAAAACTCTATTAGCGGCGAGATATTTTGGTGGCGCCCTCCTATGGTTCCCCCTTGTGACGTCATTACCTTGCAAACGACAAGTTCGATGGTGTTTGCAAATAGCATGGTGGAAGCTTGAAATCATTGCGCTCTCAAAGGAATACTGCCAACACCGTCAAAATTAAAGTTCTTTCATTCCTCTTATTTCCGTCGATGATAAATCCTTTGCTGACGTCATAGTCAGCGTTCGGCCAATCGTGGAAGGCTGACCACAGCGACGCTTTCGGTCATGCACGTCGCCAATACTCCGTTTCACCTTATGTTGCACCGCAGCGAATTCTAGAAGCGCGAGCTCATAGCATTCGCAGGTGCCCTTAATGCACGAGAGCCCTTGCCTCCGAGCTGTGCCCTAGCAAGGAGCTCGCGCTTGTAGCCTTTCCTGCGGTATTGGCGACGTGAGCGATCGAAAGCGTCGCTGTGGTCGGCCCACCACAATTGGCCGAATGATGACTATGACGTCAGCAAAGGATGTCTCATCGACTGAAATAAGAGGAATGTAAGAACTTCAATTTTGACGGTGTTGGCAGTGTTGGTTGGAGAGCGCAATACTTTCAGGCTTCCACCTGCTAATTACAAACACCATCGAACTTGTTGTTCACAAGGTAATGACGTCACGAAAGGTAACTAAACGAGGGCGCCACCGAAATATCTCGCCGCTAATACCATAAGGTGAAACAGAGCATTAGTGGCGAGATGTTTTAGTAGCGCCCTTCTATGGTTTCCTCTCGTGACGTCATTACCTTGCGAACAACAAGTTCGATGGTGTTTGTAATGAGCATGGTGGAAGCCAGAAATCATTGCACTCTGAAACCAACACCACCAACACCGCCAAAATTGAAGTTTTTTCATTACTCTTATTTCCGTCAATGAGAAATCCTTTGCTGACGTCATAGTCAGCATTCGACCAATCGTGGAAGGCCGACTACAGCGACGCTTTCGATCGCGCACGTCGCCAATAGAATATATCTGAATGTTTCGGTTGCATGTTGTGTACTGGATGTACCAACTGCAAAAGGGACAAATACCTTTGTCAGGTATTTATGTGTTTAGTGTCTTTTTCGGTTCTCCCGAAAGAAGTATACCAATTTAATTCTCTATAAAGCCACCCGTCACCAACGAATCTAGTTCCGTTAACCAAAAACGGAGAGGTCGAAGAGAAACTGCTCAGTCCATGAACCAAAATGGCGACTATACGGGGCGCTTGGCACTACTTTCCCAGGATCCAGTGACTTTAATCCCGACCATTGATCAAACGCTGTCCCGAAGTGGCAACAGATGTCACATAAGCCGGCGTGTCATATTAGAGAGCGTATATTATAGAAAGCTCCCAAATGCTCGATTGGGGTCACATGGGCATTGTGCCGCATTTGCAATACACACTGCAAGTAGGTGGCGAAAATGTCGTCTTTAAGCGCCTCCGCCTTTCCCCCTCGCCACGCGACAACGCAGCGGATGCGCACTTACGATCAATCTCCGCAGGATTCGTCCACCATTAAAATGCAAAATCTCCTGGTCTGATCTGGACCCTCTCTTCAATCGCTCTCTATGTCATTACGTCGAATGTCGCGATCCTGGCGGTTGGTGCAACAAGTCTTGGCACGAAGTAAGAGGGGACGCGAGTGTCGCCGTCATTTTGGAGTCCCAATGCCTGGCTGCTAAAGCTTCTGTGAACTGTTCAGCTGGAAAGCAACCTTTAGCAGAAAAAGCGTCTACCACATTGACCAAAGATGCTGTGACACCACCAGCTTCGCGGCCGACGACAATGTGACACTAATATGACGTCATCAAGTGGAAATCGAGGAACATTTTTTTAGGACAAGGTAAACACACGAGGCGCGTTGCAGGCATCGTAGTATAACTGGATAAACAATTTTGGCCCCCAGTGTGCTTTCCTGGAGTGGTTAGGATACTTCATCTAAAAGTCACTTGTTTCGTCTGTTATGAGGGGAGATGTGTGGTCGAGTGGTCTAGCGCACACCAGCTAGGTGCACGTGGAGCGAAAGCTCGCGCTGCAGAACCCAGGGATCCTGGGTTGGATCCCCACCCCTGCTCGTTTCGATCTGTATGAGCATCGTACCAACGTGCGGTCGTGTGTCACTACTGCGCGGCGCACGTTAAAGACCCAGGGCTAGCAGTCGTACTGCGCTGGCTAAACTGCCCATCTACAGCTGAGACATGAGACGCCCATTTGGGCTGACTAACTTCTGGCTGTATAAACATAGGCACAGCACAATTACTTTGTTATGAGAAGTACAAACAGAACACGACGAAATTCGAAGCCGATAGAACAACTTCGAGAATTAACCTCCTTGAAGCTCCGAGTGGCAGGGGACGTGTTTGCTCCGCACCAGTCGATTTCGATATGACTGAGCATCGCACTGGCGTATGCTCGTTCAGTCATATTTGGTGCAGGTTAAAGACCACATAGTGTATACTTGTACTGCACTGGATAACTTCCTCTTCCGCAGTATAAATCAGCGTCTTGTGACTTCACGCTGTATAAATACTTACGTCAATTTAATATTGGGGACTTTTAGCAAGCCGTTACCGTGTTCCGCGTACCGCACTATCGGAGCCTTTGAGGCATGCTTTCCAGCGCGCGCCCCACGGTCACGGTATCACCCGGGCGCGCGCTTAAAACCATGCTCCGAAGGCCCCGGTAGTGCGGTACGCGGAACACGGTAACAGTTTGCTGAAAGTTACTATTATATACAGCAGTGTCCTGCTTAATAATCATCTGTTCATGATGCGTCCCACTTTCGTCAATATTTGCCACTTTGAGCGAACCTCCATCTTCCTCTAACGCACGATATGCTCCTGCCTAAGATTGTTTCAATCAGTATTGTTTTTCTATTGAACCGACAGATCTACGACAAGTACTTCCTGCCCTACCGTAACCAATCGTCGTTCACTTTGGTGCCCATGGTTATGCGACCCAAGTCACGTGGCTTTGTCAAGCTCCGCTCGTCCAATCCGGACGACGCCCCGGTGATCGATCCCCGCTACTACAGTCATCCGGATGACCTCAAGGTTATCGTTGAAGGTGAGCAATCCCGTGTCTAGTAAATGCGAGAGAGAAAAAAAAAATTCAGCTATTATCTGAGCGTCTACTTTTGAAATAACATAGATGTTTCTCCCGACGCTTTTTTTTTTAAGTTTTCTGCGTTTAAACTTACTTTTGAAGTGGCACGCATGTATCTTTTGACACATATATTTTTAAAGCTTCTCTGCTTTTGAGCATAGCTTTAATATAGCATGCATGTGTCTTCTGATACTTTTTTTTTTGTCTGAAAGCTTCTCAACGAAGAAAGGGTAAAAGCACAGGCGAGCTGGTGAAGAACTTCCATCGTAAATCGTGTCTCCGGTTTACGATGAAAGATTCCCAACTTTTATTTTTACGGTGGGACGACCTTTACCACTTCGTTGCAATGTCTGTCGCTATTGAGAAAAACTTGCTGAGCTTCATTCCGTCTTTATTCAGCAACGCTTTCTGATACTCCAAGTTGTGCGCGCTTTCAACCTATGCTGGCCAGAGAAGTTTGGGAAGCATTGACGATTTTCAGGTCACGGGTATGTGTTGGCCAGCCTTCGGTTGCGTCAACTGGTAAGGAATTTGACCTTTTAGAGTCTTTAATTAAGGGTTGAAGTGTCCCTGTTATCCTCTTGCTCTAATATTTTTTTAATTGTTTCTTTTTCAAAATTGCAAATCGAAATATTCACGTGCCTTATCTTACTTCTTTTTTATCTCTGTTTATTGCTTTTATTTTGCATTGGGCGCTTCGTTTTTTCCCCATGTTTTTTTTTTTGCTACTTGTTTTTTTTTTCTTTTTCCTTTCTTGCATTATGTCAGTTGAGAGTCAACGTCTGCTTGTCCTGTGTTTAATTTTTCTCATCCAATCTTTTGTGCCTCATTTTTTATCATTTTTAACCATCCCCAACTGGCCCAAATTAAAGGCTCAGCTTAGCCTCTTATTGCGAAACAGCGGCACTTTATGATGAACAAACTATACTCGGTGACAGGTCAAGATCGAAGTGGAAGCTCCTCCCACATCTTTCCACTTTGGTAGTGCAAACGCTGGAGAGGAGGCGACCTCCTCTCCACCGTTCACTCCGCTGAAGTGGGAAGGGGTGGGAGGAGCTTCCACTTCGTTCTTGACCTGTCATCGGCTATAAGTAAATAATTATTAGCTTATATGTCAGCTTTTATATTGATTCAGCATTGGTAAGAATTCCCTGACTTTTAGAACAAGCTATTCTATCAAATATCTTTAAAAAGAATTGTGCAGAGGTCGGGCAAGACTGCACAAGAAGTCGAACTTACCAAATTTTGCCGAAAGCTTGAAGATTCGCCGAATTCGTCGTACCTCGAGGCTTGAATATGGTATCTGGAGCGCGCGTCATCCCACCGGCTCGTTTACCGCGTCCACGTTCCGTCTGATGATGACATAAAAGCGTCATGTTGCCTGCTACAATCCTGCCGATGGCACAGCGCCGGTGGGGCTGTAGGTTCCTCTGCAGCCAGACAGTCACATTTCTACTAGCAACGGACAGGATCGAAACACCCCAGCGCATGACACATGTCGACTCCTGTGACCCAATTTGGTGATCCTTCGGGACCATCTTCGATGCATGGGCGGGATAGGACGGTAAACACACCGGCCGGAGGCGCGTTCCAGTGACCGTGGTCTGACGTAAGACTCGGGTTCGACAGAAGTTAACGGCATCCGTAGTGACGATTTCTCTTTTCTTCCCCGCGCAGGCCTGAAGGTGTGCCACCAGATTTCCCGGACGGAGGCGTTCCGACCCTTCGGAGGCGAGTTCTGGAGGGAACCTTTCCCGGGCTGCGAAGGGCTCGAGCAGTTCAGCGACGCCTACTGGGAGTGCCTGGCGCTGTCCTTCGCGGTGTCCGCCTACCACCCGGCCGGAACGTGCCGCATGGGCACCGACCCGGCGGCCGTCGTCGACCACCGCCTCCGGTAGGGATTCCCTTCCCCATTTCAGGTTCCGTAAAAAAAGCAATATGTTTTTTTTTCTTTTTTTTTTCGCGCATTTTAATGGCAAATGAAGGAGAAAATATATCTCCCCCACAATAAAGCACACTCTAAAAAGGCCTAAAATTCCTTAAAAAAAGTACTAGCTTGATTATGCTAGCAAAGACCGATAATCACAAAATGCGTGACAGGCCTTCCAGGGAAAAGAAGGGCGTGTGAAAGGCACCGCCTACTGGAAATTCGCTCTTATTTCTGACAGATGCCGTAAGAGGGCGCAGCATGACGAAAAAGGCCGCGAACGCACGACCGCGCGTCTTCGCGCGATAGCTCAATCCGCAAAGCACTTGGCTCACAGTCTCAAGGTGTTGAGTTCAAATCCTGCCAGAGGACTGAAGTCTTTTTATATGGTCCCCTATGGGAGCAGCGCTTTTCGGTGTCGGTTCTTCGTTACAGCCGACCGTTACATCCAAATGTTACAAAACTCCATGATTATCGGCTAATAAAACACATTCTCTGTTGAAAAAACACAGATACTGCCAATCGCGGCGAGCTATAAAGGAATCGTAGCGAATGACGACAAAGCTCAAAGTGAAATTAGACAAATAAAAAGAAAAACTGGAAACGACGGGTGAAACGCCAAGCTCTTGTCCCTGTGCACATCGCATTTTCCCGATCTGATCGTATTCCGAGCTTCGTCATTCGCTGGGACCCTTCTATTCTCGCCGTGATTGGCCGTCTACGTGCTCTGAAGATTGAGCTCATAGACCTTATTTTCAGAGTGTGGACTCTTCATGCACGCATTACTCCCTGATGCACGTTAGCAGTCCTACTACACCGGCTAAATTGACCGTCTACAGCGTGAACCAGTGTCGTCATATCTCACAGGCACTGCAGAACAACTTCTCGCTCTCCAAACGTTAGACGTCTCATTTTCTCCGCTTTCATGCCTTCTCGAGTCGTGTTCCGAGGCATTGAAAAACGGCGTGTATTTTCTGGTCTTTATCGCAGCACCTATGAAGGTCACGTTTCGCAGTCATGTTTAAAGGGACACTGAACTAAACTTTAGTTGTGTCGTTGACAGCGAATACTCCTCCCAGAGGTGCCAACGAGGGTTGCACTCGAGACTGGATGCGAAGAGATCAAAACCAGGTAAAACAGGCCCAGTGTGTATAGTAATGAGGGCAACATTGCGCTAACAACGAAAAAAAAAAATCAATGCTACAGCTGTGGCGACACAGTCGAGACGCGAATTCGAAGAAAAGGATAGCTATAGAGATCGATTCCGTCGAATACACAGGCACAGACCTGCAGCCATTCACTGTTGCTGGAGAGCGTTATGCAAGAATCACTCGACCGAGTTATCACAGCCGAGAAAATTTGATTGAGTCACTCGATGAATGATTACCAAGAGGAGCGATGCAAACGTTTTGCTTCTTTGACCTCGGTGTATAAATCTGGTCCTCTTGATTTTAGTGAAGAGAGTATACCCCTTTCCACGTTAAAAGAGCAACGTTTTCATCATCACCTTCATCATCGGACTTTAAAATAACTTCTGTAATTGATGTCACTCGTGAAAAACGTTTTGCAGATGCTCCCTATTGTTACTGACAGCTCAAGAAAGATCGCTGTAATGCCAGTGAAATGGCGGCATTGGCAGATAAGAGCGCCAAAGGACGAATAACGAAGCAAGACGCGTCAACATTATAAGCCACGCCGTGCGTTTCTTAAATTGCCTGTGACTACGTTTTCTTGTCCTTCTTGTATCATTAAAACACGTTAATCAAAAAAAAAAAAAAGGAAAAATCTCGAAGTCCGTTTGTTGAGTGATTTATGACCCGTGCCTTCTTCCTCTCGCAGGGTGCGTGGAGGCATCCAGGGTCTCCGGGTGGTGGACGCCTCGGTCATCCCCGACATGCTGTCGGGGCATCTGAACGCCCCGATCATCATGATCGCGGAGAAGGCGTCCGACATGATCCTATGGGACAACCGGAAGGACGTGGACCAGTCCAACGTCATCCGGGCATCCAAGCTGCACCAGGACGAGAACGCAGCAGCGGCGGCCTCGGGCACCACCGTCGTTCCGCTGGGCATCTTGCCGCTGCTCGCTTTGTGGGTCCTGTACTTCGTTTCACCATAATTCAAAGCGCCGCCAACGTTACGAGCTGCGCCAGAATGTGCCACGTCACGGTGTTCATTGTCATTTAGAGCGTACGCTATCAACCGGCTCAACCTATTAACCACTGTGAGTGCACCGTACGTGTCTCCGAGCTTTTAATCTGCGCCTCTGCGCTTGTCCGTCTTCTGCACTTTTGGCTGCGCTCAGACTTATGGTCTATGAATATGTATTTTTAATGTATAGGTACATTCAATAACAACTTAAGGATCGCAGGCGTGGTGAGTCCCGATCCTCTTAATATCGCTCCGCAGGTAGTGGCATTGCGGCCATAGCGGATGAGAACAGATCTAGGCTAGGTGGCGTAAGCTACCGCCCGTTATAAAGGGTACGACCATTAGCTTCCATCTATTCAGCCATCCATCCACGCGCCAAAAAAAGAAAAAAAAAAAACATTTATGGAGTAAGAAGCGGGAATGTAATAAACCACATCCAGCGTTTTTTAAGTTGTCAATGATCATAGCAGTGCTGCAACCCTAACTGCTCCCAGTCTTTCACTCGTTTCGCTGTACGGTGCATTCATGGCGGCGAACTACCATGCAATAGGAACGCCAGTATGTGCTATTCCTGTATTCCTTTAGCCTGCTGAACTAATCTGAACGAATATGGGTATCGTATGCTCCCATGATTGTAGAGTACCAGTTGCATACATGGTGGACGTGCTTTTGCCACTGCGACTGCATGGTCATTGGGACACAATACCGATGGTCCTTCTCATCGGTTAAACTAATTAAATCCAGGTCGATGATTAAGGGACGAGCATGCTTGTATACATTTCTGGCAGTGTGCGCTCTAAAAATGCACATTGTCAACTTAGTGCATAGAACACTTGTAGAGTTAGTTGCTGCGTTGAAAGGACAACGAGATGTTGAGAAGAAATATTTTTTTAATAAAAAAAAATAAAGTTTACGATCTGACGCTGATCGAGCTAATACTCGTGCTTGCGTCAGGATCAGGTGACAACGTCGCTAACTTAACATGTACGTCAAAACATTTTTTTTTTTTTTTTAAGTTTTGCAGTTTGTTGTGCAAATCGCAGTGATTGCTACCACGAGTGCTCGGCGGGGAAAGTTGTCGCAGGGGCATTTCGAGGGCGTAGGGCACTGCGATGAATGGAGCCAGTAGAATATATGCCATACGCAAAGATGGGAGTGGTGCACCTCCATCAGTCGTTGCTAGAGAGATCGAAAGAAAGAGAGAAAAATATACCGGATAGAAGATCGACAAAAAGGAGAAAGATATATGCTCTTTTTATAATATCTCAAGGTGCAAATAAGGAAAGCGGAGCAAGGAGTCAAACCACGCTACATTCGGAACCAAATATTGGTTTATTTATTATGCCCTTTCACGTGCAATCCCTCAGTTTGCAAGCTTTCTGTTTGGCATGACTTTTTAAGAGTAACGTTTCAAACGGACACAAGAATGCACTCTCAGACATTCTTTGGTGCACCGCAATTAACTGGAAACCCCAATCGATGGTCTTCATTTAATAAGTTGAGCCAATAAAAGGGTGATCGGTATCACCTTCGGGTATCACCAATTATAGGTATCACCCATCACCACTGAGACTACATAGTCATTGTGCTGCGATGTCGTTTGCGCTTATCCTTGGCTGATCCGATGAAAGTAGACCTATCATTGTGTTTTTTTTTTTTTGTTCATTGGGTTACAGTGTACAATGTACGACACTGATTGCGCGAACACAACACTGGCTTTTTTTTTTTTTTCAAGTTACTCGTTTAGGTTTGTGCACCAAATTACTGCCCATCACGCCAGTAATTTTTGATGCCATCATTTTGATTCTGTTTTCATTGACATCCTAAGAAACTGAGGGCGTCATGATGCGTGTTATTATCGCTGCGCATCCAATGAGGTTGCTGCATCAGCCGATAAGAGTTCAAATTATAGAATCGAGAAGCATGAACATAAAAAGTTCCGCCGTGCGTTTCTTCAGCTTACGTCCTCAGTTTCTGTAAGCTAACACAGAGAGTCTTCATTTATTTTATCTTCCAACCTTATGGGCTCCTCCGGTAAACGCGTGGAGAGAAGAAACAAAGGAAGCAAACGAGTATCGCTCAAACGCAGCGTCAGCAATTTTGCGCTACATCGCCAAGTAGCTTCCGCAGTGCTCAAAGTTCCAAGCGTCTCCTTTGCCCGAGAGCGAGTGTGAATGAGTTACACGACGAAACCACGTGCTCTCGCAGCGGGGCGGGGCTAGAACAGTCTGGAAGCTGCGCTATCTTTCACAACGTAGCACAGAGCAGCAATTGTGCCCAAGTGTAGGGCTTTCTTCCTCGGCAGCAGCAGATGAACATGCTGTTGGCGAGGAGGTCAAACTATAGAGGGCGCTATGTCCAGATGGTTTTCTCCCAGTGTTCTGTGTTTATCATTAACAGAAGGCACGTGCATTTGTATCTTTACTTCATCTTTATCGGTTGAGCTCTGGACGAGGATTGGGCGCAACTCGTTAAGTCGTACCCAGTTCTTTTCCGGGGCTCAGTGGAGAAAAATTGAGTGTCGCGTCTGCTTTCACGAGCGTTGCGTCTGCTTTCGGCATCGCTGATTGAACACGAGCCCCACCCCAACGCTGCCGCAACGTCCGGCTAGGTCAAAGCGCAAACAAATGTTGTTGTTGTTGTTGTCCCCATTGGTGTATAGTTTTCACTTTAGCCGCTAGTGGTGCGACGGTTGGATTTCCTTCCCATACAAAACAGACCACACGAGGGGTGAGCATTGCGCGTGCGCAGGAACTAGATCGCGTTAAGTGTAGCGTTTGCACATGCGCCGACAGCAACGTCCCCGAAGCGGCGTGACGTCAGGGCCGCGTGTGCGTGTGTATGAAGAGCTAGATTGCGCAAACACTTTCAACGATACTGGTCGCAAACAAACAAAGCATCATAAACAGCACTTACACGAGAAATCATTTACCCGAGCAGTGGCTTGTAACTTTAATCTTATGAAGCTTGAACTAGATAAGCAGAGAACTGGTATCTTTTCCTTTCGTATCTCATAACATTGATGCCACATCTCTGCACGCTGTTTGAAACAGTTGGAAGTGAAAAAATTCAGCATTTGGAGGCCGCACGCCTATTTATAAGTTCATATACCCTCTTCGCTTTCTGTTCATCGACCAACATCTGCAAGTAGGGGGGCCACCTGCTTTGGTTTCCATGCCATCTCATTCAAACATGCGTTCCACTGTCCGTTAGCGGTGCACTGTGCTTTATATGTCACAAACTTTTAAGATCGTCAAAGAGCTGTTGTGCTGATAGTTAACGAAGTATGTAAATATTCGTGTAGTGGCTCGTTGTCAATAAAAATCGATGAGGTGTTCCACAATGTCTCTACTGTTTTCTCTTCTCGAATTGCCCTGCTCACCGAGGAATCAACCATTTCTAAATAAAATTTTTGACGCTGCTGCTGCTTGAAGTGAGATTGAGGTTCAGTGTTGAGATGGTACACTCCCTGTTCATCCACTGCCGTCTGAAAGCGCAACTCAGATCTTCGGAAATAACTGCCAACTATAGTGGCAGCCAATTTAATCAACGCAAGCTATGTCCATATTATGCTCACGTTTTTCATTGCTGGGTAGGTTGTTCTTCGGCATTCCTATTGACCGACGCCGCAATCTGACTCAATAACGATAAGAAAATGCTCAGGAATCGCCACACTCTGCGTTTGTTAAGTTGTCAGTGGCTCAGGAAGCGTACTGGACAACGAACGCGATGCCTTGGCATGGTCACACGTACGGCAGACAAGGCAAGTATGAAATATTAATAAGTAGAAGTTTTATTGTCGCCAATGAATATTGCTAATAGACATCGTCCAAATGACCTACACAACCGGAGTGGCTACTCATCGGATCGCGATGTGACACGAAATACAGTGAACCAAAGTAGGCCGTCACTTCATGTTGCAGTGTAAGTCACTAAACATATTAAAAGAAAAAAAAAAGCCCACAAATAGAAATTTAAGTGAAGCGTCCGAAAAACCGGGTAAAACAGTAGCGAGCTGTTCTCCACCATTGTGTTACTACGGCATTGAGCTAACTTGCGCGCTCTTTCTTTGGGTAGCAGAAAGTTTGCCTAAATTGGGCCGCAGAAGGGCGTCAAATATGCACTGCATCGCTTTTTTTTGTAGTGCTGGAGAACGGAAGCATTTTATTGTAGGCAGCATCTCACTACGCCCTTGTTTATTAATATGAGCTAAATAATCGCGATTTATCGCCACCGCAACAAAATGGGGAACAAAGGAGGACGGGAAAACATTTCCCTCATCTGCGAGTAGAAAAACAACGATATAACGCAAAATATTTCCCGTGCGAAACCTGTAGTGAAACCCACGGACTGGAGTATATTTATAACATAAAAATCACGCAACAATCAGCTCAGAAAAAAAAAAAAAAAGGCAAACAAGCAGTTGCACGTTTATCAACCGTCTGTTTTTGTTATTTATTTGTCAATCAAAATGAATGTCAGTACTTATGCATTTCAAATACCAGCCCATTCAAATAGCACAAAAGAAGTTATCAAATTTGGTTACGATGGCGCGTTGATAGGCGAAAGAACCCAATTTTATACCTACCAGATACTAGGCGATTCGCGCGAAGATCCAAGTTTCGCAAATCAGGCAAAGCGTCAATATAGTGCAAACAATATTGCAGTTTCATTCAGCATCTGTTTAAATTCGAGAGAAAGAAAAAGAGACAATAAGCATAAAAGAAAACAGCGAGGTCAATTAACACTTTGCGCCGGCTCGGTTTTAAATTCGTACGAACACACATCCTGGATTCCGTATCATTAATACTCTAAGAATCAAAAGTCAGAATGCAAGCCTGGACAACTTTATACCAAGACTACGCCGACATTATTTGCTGAAGTGCAGTTGGGTCGTATTTCACCTTCACGCTCTTGAGACTTCTAAAAATAACTGGTACAATCACGGTTTCACTTGCTAACGCGAAATAGCTTTTCTTTGTAAACTTGTAGTTCTTCGGATTCGGAACAAATGAAAAGTGTGTAAGTGGGTTGGGAGGGGGCTAACGTGTAATTTGTACCCTAAAATTTTTTGTACTTGACTACAAAAGTTCACCAACTTATCGAGGTCATTCATTGTTTCCTTCACACATGAACACGAGACGAAGTCGACGTTCGAAGCGCATCGGACCAAGCCAACGCGAACCTTTATCCGCGTTTTAACGATCTTCTGTAGGTCAATACTGTTTTTATAGTATTGACTACAGTATTGATTACAGTATGGCTTTACAGAGTTTGTCACCCGTCGAAGAGGCTCGTTGATTTTTAATATCCCCAGCTCGCAAAGTTTAGTTTTCCAACATTCTAGAAGTCTAGGTTCGGATAACTGCGAAATAGAGCTGGTGAAAGAAAAACAACAACATCGTTTTCAATAATTATTTTTATGCTTCCACCGTGTCACTCTTACGTACTGACTAGAAGAATGTTTTTATCGCCCAAAAATACCTTTCGTACGTAACACTGATTCTATGCTGCAACGCAAGGAATCTAAGGTGTTTCGCGTGCTGAACGATGAAAACGACCTCCTCTCGTCCATCAATCTGCATGACCAGCGCGTTCTTTCTGGGTGTATCGCGAAACATCCCATTCGCATTTCGCCCTCTCTTATTTCGCGTAATTCGCATTTAAAAATTCTGGATATAACTTTCTCAAGACATCCAAACCGTCTTTTTGTTTTCGCATTCGGTATCGGTCCCATCTGCATTTGGTCACGTTCGCACTACGACCGAATGGCACGTGGTTCTCAACCGTGCATTGGCTACAACGGCTAGTTCCGAGTGCCGCAGTCCACTTAAAGAAAATATATATATATATAGTTTGAAGTGGACCGGCCCACACCGAGTTCAACCTCCCGCGGCCCGGCAAACAGGGGACGTACGAAGGCGCGCTTTGATACAAAGGAGCAGTTCGTTGCTTTATTGCCCAGAGCCTGCGACCACATCCAGACAACCAAACGAGCGGGTCCTGAGTCCTGACCTTCGCTGATCTTTTCAAGAACAAAACGGAAGCAACAAAAAACCAAGGGACCAAAGCACGTGCGCGTGTGGATATGAGCGCGTGCGTGTAGGGGAGTAGGGGGTAAGGATACTTGAAGAAACTTCTTCGGGGATATGCGATAATCAAGCCATTACACCGACACCACGAAGTACCCCCGTTTGATTTTTTTTTTTCTTGGAATATAAAACGCAAAAAAATGTAACGGAACCGGACAAAATATGGCCGACCTAATCGGGAAGGACGCTTTGAGATCGGTCATTTTTAAAAAAAGTACATTCGAGAAGTTTGAAACGAGAACAGGCTTAAATGAGTATTTCATCCCCGATGAACTGGGTAAAAGAAAAAAAAGTGATGAAATCTCTCAATATTATACGCATGTTTTTTTGTTTTTTTTTGCTTGTAATGTGCATGTCTTTTTTTATTTGCACTCATGTACCTCTTGCACCACCATAATGTCTATCGGCGGAGCAGCTAAAGATGTAAACAAGTAAATAAATATACATAGAATGTCGATACATACTCTACGATCTAGACTTCTACACATAATCACCGCATAGGTTAATGCAGTTATTATGACGTGGCAGAAGCTTTTTGGGTTCCCTCCACAAGGAAGGTCGCTCTCGGGGTTCTCAGTCATTCCATATCGTGCATCAGCTGGACCGTCATTGGCCACAGACGTGCAAATGTAGGGAGAAAACTGCATGAAGCTTCGGGGAGGGCGACACACATCCTTGGTGATGGGGGTCAAGGAGGGACGCCTGTGGCGACAGACGCTGTTGTTGAACTTAGGAGAGACTGACTGAGAACTCAGGCGGCAACCTTCTTTAGGGGGGCCATCCACAAGCTTGTGCCATGTCATAACTCAGGTGGGGGATTTCGCCAAGTCTGTCAGAGTCCCCCATCCATGTTGTGAGACTAAGAGCGGATCCCACCAAATCTGGCGGAATCTCCTATTAATTATATTCCTAACGAGCGTGTTGGTAAGATGTACTAGACCACAGAAAGTATAAAACATAGAGAGGACGAAACACAGACGACTACATTCTTTCAAATGTAGTCGTCTGTGTTTCGTCCTCTCTATGTTTTATACTTTCTGTGATCTAGTACTCCTATTAATGTTGCCACAGAGATGGGAATTTCACCAAATCTGGTGGAATCCTCCTTTAGTGTTGCCAGACTGATGGGAGATTTTGTCAAGCAGGGTGGTATGCCCATAAATTCTGGCAGATAAATCAGGGATTCCTCCAAGTTCGGTGGAATATTCTACTAATGTCTGCAAACTAATCCGAAATGCTGCCAAAACTGGCGGAATGTTTGATTAAGGTTGCCAGACTCATCGGTCATTTTGTCAAACTTGGCGGTATTTCCCGTTAATGTTGTCAGACTAATTAGGAATCCCACCAAGTCTGGTGGAATCTTCTATTAATGTTGCCAGACTGACGGGGGATTCCTCCAAATATGGCGGAGTTGCCTAAATAATGTTGCCAGACTGATAAGGGATTCCGTCCAGCCCTGCATAACCCTCTAAAGTTTCGAGACTCTTCGGAGATTCCGCCTAGTTTGGCGGAATCCCACAAATATTTTTGCCAGACTTATCGGCAACTCTGGCGAAATCCTCATTATTGTTGCCAGACTGATGGGGGATTCCTTTAAGTCCTGCGAAATTTCCAGTTAGTCTGGCAACACTGGTCGGGATTCACTTTCTGGTTGGTACGGCGAGCGTGCCTCATTGCTCTACTCCGTGTTATTGACAGTTGGAAACTCGAGGATACAGGAATACGCATATACTAAAGATTCAACCAAACACACGCCAACCGAGATGTGAATGCTGAACCATTTGCTCCAATTGCGCCAAAGTACCGCGTGCTACACCCATCTGCATTAAAAACAAAAAGTTAGGAATCTGTGCCAACATCGCCTCGAAAGTTAGCTTTACTTTCTCAATACTGAAATTAAGAGCTCATGCTCCGCTACACTCCAGATAGTTACGGGAGGCTTGTGCGCATTATGAAAACCTATAATGATCGCTCAGGCCCGCTTCAGACGGGGCAACTTTCTCGGCAATTTTGGGGTTGCTGGCGGGTTGTTACCTAGCTTTCCCTAGATCGACACGAATTGCTGAGATCGGCTCCGGCTCGAAACAGGCGAGAAACTCGGAGCAACTCGGAGCAACTCGAAGTCGTTTAAAGCGGCAGCAGCCAATCAGGGACGCGATATTTTCACGTGCTACCGCGAGTCAGTGATGATGAGAACTAACGACTTGGTTTTGGTTTGGAATTGATCGTTTTTGGAAATAAACCGTTTCAGAAATATGAGTTACTATTCTCAACGCCATTTAAATGTATAAAAACACGCTTATAGCACGTAACTGCGTGTCTAAATAGCGCAAGTATAATTACAATTTAATGATGGTGATGTCAAATCGCAGCAATTGGTTGATGTGTGTGAACGCGGGCAGCCCGTGTTGCTGGTGTTGCGACGTCAAGTTGCTTGGAGAAATTGCCTCGTCCGAAGCGTGAATAACGTAACTTGATTCGATCCTCGCATCGAACACTGGCACGGCTCAGGCGGGGTAGTCACCTCAGTGTAGCACACTTCTCTTCGCGCATTGGTGCGCTGTGGGTAAGTGACCCCGCCCGCGCAGTGCACATTGCGATGCTGCCCATCTCACTTCGCAGCAGCACAGCCACGTGCTTGGGAAAAGGCATTCAGCGCTGCAAAATATAGTATAAATGAAGACACTCGGGCAACAAAGACAACGAGACATACAAAAATAGGCGCAGATGGTAGGCTTGAGCCTATTTCTGTAGGTCGGGTTCTCTTTGTTGTCTCAGTGTCGTTATTTATAATCCTTCGCAGGTCAGTTTATTAAAAAAATGAAAAACCCATCAAACCAATGCCAAGCACTGAAAATCATCCCCCCTGATTCAGATGGCGCACGTGCACGCGTCGGGTATTAAAAAAAAACAGAAATAGAAAAGGAACTTGGTGAATGGCTTGAAGAGCCGAGGTCGCAAGCGGATTCACCAAGTTCTTAAAAAAAAGTTTGTTCTGGAGGTCGTTTGAGTGCCCTTTAATTTTACTTAAAGAGGGCGAAAAAGAAGTGGGAGAGGGCAGCCGCGCGCTTTCCTCCTTGCTGAATTGAGGCAAACGGAGAAATACCCGGATGAACTCGCTGGATCCGTGTGTTGCTCCAGATTTTCGCGTTCTCGTAATTTCTTTTCTTTTCGCAGGGTATTTTTTCTTTTATTTGGTTTGTCAGCGAGTACCCAATCACTGGGGCATCATTGCTCCAATATGTATTGCACAAATGAGTTTTCTCGAAACGTTCCATTCGCATTTCGCCCTTTTTCATGTTTTCGTATTCTCATTTTATTTCATTTAATTTATTTCCACCTCAAAGTCCCGGTTAGGGCATCACTAAAGAGGGGTAGGGGGAAGAATAACGAGGAATACAATAGCAGACGCATTAGTAGAACGATAATATAATAAAAAATAAGAACGGGAGAAACGATACATAATGGGCTTGTAAGGGATCGTAAAACGCTGTTACATTAGTGGTGCTAACGATGGAGGATAGCAACTGGTTCCATTCTGTGATGGCATATGGGAGGAATGATTCGTTGAACGTGTTAGGTTTGCCGGAAATTCGTTTAATTGCGCGAGAGTTCTTCAGGCGGGATGATATTTTATCGGGGGGTGAGAGCAAAGTGCTCTTTGATTCTGGACAATGGTAATAAATTTTATGGAGAAGGCAAAGACGAGAGAGATTCCTTCGGGTGAGCAAAGGTGCAACTCCAAGTTGGGTTTTTCGAGAAGAGACACTGGAGGAGTGGTCATACGTTGATAAGATGCATCGGGCGGCTCGATTTGGTGCAGACTCCAGGTGGTTGATAAGGTAGACTTGATGAGGGCTCCAGATCCCGGATGCATATTCTAATTTTGGTCTTACATAGGTTTCATAGGCCATCTTTCGGACATGAGGGGAGCGCCTCGCAGATTACGTCTGATGAATTCGAGGGTCTCAGCTCAGAAGCCTCTGCAGAAATGGCTTTCATGTGAGGATTCCACGAAAGGTTAGGTGTTAGTCTAAGGCCAAGATATTTATACTTTGATACTGATTCGATTACGTCTTTGTCAAGAGTATATTGCAAGGGTGAAGGAGATATTTTACGGGTGAAATGGATTAGTTTACACTTAGATTTGTTAAGCGACATAAGCCATTTTCCGCACTAGTCTAAAAGTTTTATGAGATCACTTTGAAGCGAAATATAATCTGTGTCTGATGTGATGGTGTTATAAATAACGCGGTCATCAGCAAAGAGTCTTATTTTGCAGGAGATGTTATACGGAAGGTCGTTTATGAAGATAAGAAAAAGCACGGGTCCAATAACGGAACACTGTGGTACTCTGGAAGTGACGTTTGTTAGGTTAGATTCATGATTGTTAACGACTGTGTATTGCATACAATACTAGAGAAAACTACTTATTCGTGAATATGCGAGAGATCTAAATGCAGGGATAATAGTTATAAAGTAGGCGTTTATGGGAAACTCGGTCAAATGCTTTCGAGAAGTCAAGAAATATGGCGTCAGTTTGTACATGATGTCCTAGGTTAGTCTGTAGTTCGTGAACAAATTATCACATTGTTGGGTCTCGCAGGAGAACCCCCCACAAAAACCGTGCTGGTGCTTGATGAAAAAATAGTTAAGGATAGGTGAGTCATAATGTTCAAATATAAGATGTGCTCGAGAAGCTTAGACGCAATGAAGGTTAGAGAGATGGGGCGATAGTTAGAGGCGGAATACCGAGTTCCCTGTTTGCGGACTGTGGCGATCCTTCAAACCTTCTAGTCGGGGGTATACAACCCTCAGAAAGAAATTTCCACTGGAAATGTTGACTGTATGTTTTTCCAGATCTTTGCATCAATATTGTCTGATTCAGCTGAGGAAGTGAGTGGTAGATTTTCAGTTTGCTTAATGATACCGCATGAGTTAACAGTAATGAACGACATAGGGTCATAACACTCTTGTGGGACGGTAGAAATAGTTTGTGTGGGTTCAATCGTAAATATGGAATAAAAGTATTCACTAAACACTACAGGGCACTCGTTCTCCTGTACAGACTCACCGGCAATATCCTTCAGGTTGATATTTGCGTGATCACTTTTAGGTGACGTAAGTTTCCAGTCTTTTTTTCGGGTTATTTCGTAGGGTTGTGGGCAAGGCCCGGGAAAAAAAAAAAAATTAATTTGAGATAGTTTTATGGTTTTGGTATAGTTCCTGAGCGCAGTAACCTTATCATTTGAACCTTGTCAAAGCATCTAAATCATTTTTTTTCGCATTTGGGTGTGTACGCATTTGGTCCCTTTCGCACTACGACCGAATGGCACGTGGCTCTCAGCCTCGCATTTATTTTGGAAGAGGGAGGGGGGGGGGGTGCTTGAAGAAGCTTCCTTGGGGATATGTGGTGACCAAGCCACAGTATTGACACGTCGAAGTGTCCGGTGACCGGTGACCAAAGCAATTTTTTTTTTCTTGGAGAATAAAACGCGAAGAATGTTACAAGAACGAACCAAGTACGGCGGGTCCAATTGAGAAGGACGTTCCCCTTCCCCCTTCTGTAGTTCGCTCTGTTTTGCCGATTCATGAAACCGTTCGAGGTCGTGTCGACAATTCCCGGCACGGAAGCGCAGTGACGTATTCACAAGACGAAAAGGGAAGCCCGCTTTGTGTTGGAGCAATGTCCATTCTCGCTCCGATGATGAGGCGCTCTACTGACTTCAAACAAAGAAAAGGAAGGAAAAGGGCGGTCAATTATACCGTCCTCGGGTGACGCGCGTAGGTGAGGGCTCTTGGCTCAATGTGGGTGCCTTGGCCATCTTCACCGGGTCTAATGTCCGCCGACTTGGCGGACATTAATGCGAAGATAACCGTCACGATGAGCTGGCGAAGGCTACTTAGCCCGTAGACTTTCTGGTTCTAACCAAAAAGCACCATCAAACATCCGTCACTGTCAACAATACAAGATCGGTTAAAGTCTAAAAACGCCGATAAACATCTGATATTGTTCAAAATAAAAAAATGAATAAAAAATTGCTCAAAACCGAAACATAAACGTTTTTTGAAAAAGGTGAGTTCCAGCTGGGTTTTTTTTTTTTTTTTTGTCTAAACCCTTCCACTCTTAGACCTTAACTTTTATTTTCTCAAAAAACTATTTCAGTGATAATCACCCTTTTTAGCGTGCGCCCGAAACAGAACACCCAAATACATGATATTTGAAAAAATAAATATAAATCTCCCCAAAACATCTGAGATTGCCCTTATAAATAACCGGTAAATAGGCGGCCTAATTATACTCTGTTTGATCGTAAGTGCGAGCGAATCTGATGCAGCACGAGCATATTGCCTTGGCTCGCACATTGGACGAAAAGGAGCAAAACCGGAATCTGTCGACTAACTCTTTAATTATTAGTTTTATAGGTCATGTCGCAATAGGGCCTTTTTGAGCAATATTCATTTTCTCTTATCACAAAAAGACAAGAACAGGAACAAAAACAGAATAAGCGAACCACAATGCAAGTCTAACAACTAAAAGTTACCTTACTTTACTCAGTCGATAGTTTGATATGCTGAAGTTCTCATCCGGGATATCCAGCTATCGACTAAAGGTAGGGCCTCAAAGAGTGAGGCATTAGCTGAAACGATTCGTCCCAACGAAGACGTAGGGGGCAGTTACGTGAGAGGCCGGCAGCTCGTTACGTGGTGGCAAATTCAAAGCACTTCTACCGAGAAAGTGTCCTAGTTTAAAACCTTAAACTCGCCACAATCACTTTGGTACCATTTGCACCAACGCTTGCTGCCACAAACCTCTACTTCCTGTGCACGACCGCCATCAGGACCATAAAGTAGGTACCCTGTAGCGGTTCACGGTAGAACATTTGAGAAATATTGCAATTGCAGGACATTTTAAATTTAAAAGCTGATACGAATTCAGCACTTTGTAGTTATAGTAGAGGACTTCCAATGTCGGTAGGGGCCTCAATCTGCACGTGCTACCTGTCAACTGCTCCCCTACATTGCGGGAAATTCCCGTCTGTTTGGAAATCCTCAGCGATTTTCTTCCAATCTTGGCAGCTTGCTGAGAGCTAAGAACACAATGCAAAGTTCAGAGTTTTAAGTTGTTATTTTGAGATAGTTCACGTAGACTTTCTTGATGAATAATAATAAATACGTACATGCTCATATTTTAAAAGACCTTGCTATACTTTAAAAATATTAAAATTACCTTGTGCGCTGCTGCTAACATCCCCAAGTTACGGCTTTGGTGCAGTTACTTTTTTGAGACCCCCCTAGTAGCCCCCTCCTCAACCCCCGGCCACCCTCTTCACCTAGCTTCAGACCCCATCCTTCGAATCATTCATGAATGTCGCTCGATTATATTAAGTGAATAGTTCTTATGTGCTTCCTTTTCGGTAAGCAACTTCTGGCGGGAAAGCTTTTAGCGTAGTCATTTCGCGGCTTGCACTGAACGACTTGTGCATTGAAATGAAAAATCCAATGATGCAGTAGGGACACCTGGGTATTGAGCCGTTAGTGGCGGGACATTTCGGTGTCGCCTTTTTGTGTTAACAAGCCTTTTTGTGGTTTCTACCCATTACGACAGGGCCCGGATTTGCCCCAATGTTTGTGATCCTGGCTAATTATAAATAGTCGCAAAAAACTAGCTTAATTGTTTCTGCAAAATATACGGTAGAACTAGGAGCTTGTAATGCCCGAGTCCCACTGGAGCGACAAACAGAAACAACCGACACAAACAACTTTCGTGCACGTTCAGCATGTACGCGAGGTGTTTTTGATAGGCTTGCAGTCTTTTAAAGCTCGTGAAGCAATCACGGGTCACTGCAAGCCTGGCAAACATATCTTCGCGTGAATTCTGCACGTGCACGACGCTTGTCGGTATTGGTTGCTGTTGTTTCTGTTTGTCTCTCCGATGGGCCTGGGGCATAACCATTGCATCCTCAAGAGCAACACCATCGAAGTTGACGTTTTGAGGTTCCCGTTATTTTACATTTTTATGCGCAATTATGTTTCAACTTCTGAGCAACAGTTATACCCACTATGTTCACACCCTTAGGCTGACACTACAGCCAAAGCTAAAAGTGCGAGCTAGCCCGCGCTCATGGCTTTGAGACGTGCATTTTTAGCGCGAGGTTCATTCTCGGAGGCTCAGAACGATCTCACAGTAATAGGCTGCTATAGGGTGTATTCACTGGCGGCCATATCTGTGTGCGCTAATGCTGAGCACGTGCTGATGGCGAGCTTCCACAGCTAATTTGCAACGTGCACCCCGCACCATCTAGATTGCCGGTCTTGGGAGCCTTTTAATGCGAGCTCGTTCTGAGCATGCGCTCTAAACAGTGACCTCAAAATGGCGGCCAGTGAATACCCCCTATATTTCGTCTCACCTTAGCATGGATATACATTGGCGTGTATGTTTATACAGCCTGAACTTAGTCTGCCTCAACAGGCGACTTGTCTCTCAGCTGTAGATGAGCAATTTAGCCAGTGCGGTAAAACCGCAAGCCTGGGGTCTTTAACCTGCACCACGCAGTTGTGATACACGACCGCACGCCGGTACGATGCTCATCCAGATCGAAACGGGCCGGGGTGGGTATGGAACCCAGGATCCTTGGGTTCTGCAGCTCTAGCGTTCGCTCCGCGTGCTCCGAGCTGGAGTGCGCTAGCCCACTCGGCCACCAATCCCCCGACCTTAGCATAGACTAAAGTCACTGTATCCTGGGATAATAGCGCCATTGCCTTCCCTACCTGCCAGCCGGACACAAACGAATACTAACATACAGACGACCAAAACCTCGCAAGGCGATTGGCTAATCTGTCTATGTTGCCATGGCTAATCTGTCTACGTTGCCAACATCGAAATCGCAAGTACGCACTCAAAAAAGACCGTTCGTCTCTTTTCCCGCACAACATTCGGAGTGCCAATCACCGCAACTTACGGAGGCAGCTCAGCGAATGACGGTGCCGAAACATATGTTTAGACTACAAAACGCAGTCTGAATTCTGACATTAAGCATTGCAAGCGTGACGTTTTGCATTGCATTATGTCGCAACTCACTGTTTTTTTGTCTAAACATATGTTTCGACAGCGTCATTCGCTGAGCTTCCTCCGTAAGTTGCGGTGATTGGCTTTTCGACCGTTGTGCGGGAAAGTAGAATCACTTTTTTTTTTTTTTAGAGTGTATAATCGCATCATGTGAAGACGTTATTTTCTACGCGATACCAAAGAAGGATCTAGAAATTCAGTTTACTTTCATGTACACCTGTCGAAGCACTTTCCATACGTGCTGGAAGGTCTCATTCGCTATGCGCGCCACTGTTGAGACGCCTACCTTGAATTGTAATGCTAGGTCCTGCATTTACATCCCCGATGAGACATACCTGAACAAATAAAAAAGAAATGCTTGCTGCGTATATTGTTAAAAATGCTGATTCTAAACATTTTGTGGGACACCCGTTTTTCTCAAACAAAGCAAAGGTTACACTCAGGCAAACTGACACTGCAGTCCTCTTTAATGTAAACAAGCGAGGTAGTTTTATTCATTTTCTGTGCGCCGTCAAGCGCTGCCAGAAGCGTGAAAACTGCCACTTTAGCGGGGACAAGTAAATATTACTACTGGCTGAAGGTCTAATATTGAGTGCGCTAAGAAACCCGAGGTCATTTCGCTTTATATTTGCTCAAATCGGCACTGTTGGATGAAGGGCTCAATTTTCTTCAGATTGATGGCAAGCCGCGCCTGCGACAGGAAGGACTCTCTCACGACGTACTGTTTGATGAGATTCGCTTCCAGGAGTGCGTGGAGTCTTTCTAACGTGCTGTAGGCACCATCCTGTATATATCCGCAATCACCCTGGGTCCCTGTGCAATATAAAGAGGGTCTGCAGGGAAACAAATTTCGAGACACCTTCTGGTAAATAGTCACTTGAACATCGATTACACGATTGCGACTTACCGCTCCGATATTAAAGGTCTGATTTTGCCAGCATGGCCTGACCCACCATCATCGCGGACTTTCATTACCAAGAAGCATGTTTTTATTCGGAATATAGACATAAGTATTTGTTTCTACAGAGCAGTGCGACATGGTCATTACGTGCAGTAGCCAAGGTGCAGTAGCGCGTGCTTTGCTCGGTTTGCAAAGCGACGCGCACGCACGTGCAAGGCTGTGGAGATCTCACCGACCCCACCACAAAAGAAATAAAACCAACTTAAAACTGGCGTCCGTCTTCAAACCACGTGCTTCGCAAATGCGAGAAATCGCTTTTGTTCAATGACAAGTGATATGTTAGGTCTTTGGACTCTATACGACGCTTATTCAGGATGACTCCGGATTGCACTCAAATGTGTGTAAGCATCGAATTGGTCGAAATTACCGATCACTAGGGAATCGAAGGAACATCGTTCCCATGATTCCTCGACTGCGGGCCGGGGCGCTTGGGCTATTTAGCGATGGATCTATTACCATTGGAAAGTTTCTGTCTCAACGACTAGTGGTACTCAAGCAGCGCATCCGCACTGGCCGTATACTTGGCCGCATTATCGCCCAGACACCAAATAGCATTCTCAAAAAAAAAAAAAATCCTGTGAGTTTTTTTTTTTGTGATGTGATTGATATTGCTAATAAAAACTCAACTTTGCAGCGCGTTCAGTCCTTAGGGTGTTGCACTTGGTTGATTGCGCTGCAATGCACTACATATCCCCGGTATTACTTTAATGTGGGTAGTCAGCTGACAGAATGGTTCAATCCGTTTCTCTAGACATGACTATACACCTTTTCCAGTTACGATGGACTGTAGCGGACGTTACGAGCCATCTGGGTCAATTCAGCGTATCAAGTGAAAACGTGCCACTGCACCCCTCTCGAAGGTCACACGACAGCCACACGACACTGGATTAACTTGATTGACTCGATAGCGTCCTCCGTCGACCATCGTAAGGTAAAACGGAGCATATGAACAGGCGACGTTACAGAATCTCATGCCCGATCCGATGGCAAGAGTGGCGAGAAAAAAAACAAGCACAAATTGTGTCTAAAAATCAAAAATGGGACGAAGAAGGGAACAAACATTTAGATATCGTCATTGGATCAGCGCTGCGTCGCCGCGTAAGGGATGTCTCTGGTGTTTAACGTCACTTCGCATCGGGGAATGTTTACATCGCAGTGATTACGCAGGAAGGCTCTGTGTAGATTAAAAAAAAGGGGACTCCAGAGGGATACGTCTACCTCCATCCTCAATCATATATACAGCATGGGAATGAGGGATCATATAAAATAACATTAATGACAAAAAAATAAGAAAATAAAAAACAATTATTAACTGACACACAATTTTGTGGTTTTTATATTGATCACAGGTTTGCGCGCAAATATCTAAGAGTTCGCCAACAATCGCTCAAGGTGCCAGAATTTTTATAAAATATAAGTAACATAATGAACGACTAATACCTAGGAAAACTGACACGTACCCACGAAAATTCTTTCGGAAAATAATTAACTTCTCATTATTGCAAATATTACAATAGCGTATTCGAATGTTTGCGTGTGCAAAGAAATAGCGTCGTTGGCACGCGCCAATCCAAAACGCGATTTGGGCTTGGCGCATGCGCGCTGGTGACGATATTATTTTTTAATTACGCAAAGCTTTTGGGTCTTCGATTCTAAAATTCTTTAATGGTCACTTTTTAGGCCCAACCATTTTTTTCTTTTTTTTAAATTAACGATATGGTTTTTATTCGTTTATACTATAGATTGTGCGATGACAGGTAAAATATAAATTGAATAAAAAATGTCAACCATTTATCCACTCTTTAATCTTGTCTGAAATCACCCAACTCCGTATTGTGTGGTTGATTTCAGCCTTCCTTAGTGCGTAGTGTAGAAACAACCGGCGTTACAATGCTGGTCCAATGGCGAGCTTTCCACTTCTTCGTCCATTTTTTTATACACAATTTGCTATTGTCCTGCCCTCGCCACGCCCGCCATCGGTTGGGGCATGAGATTTCCTAACGTCGCCCGTTCCTGTCCCTTTACCTTACCATCAGCACAGAAGGCGCTACGAGCCATACAAGTTAATTCAATGCCGTGTGAGTGTCACGTGACTTTAGAGAGGAGCAGAGTGACGTGTTGTCCCTTGATACGTTGAATTGGTTGAGGTGGATCATAAGGTTCGCTACAGTCCAACGTATTCGGAAACGGAGTATGGTGATGTCTAATAAATGAATCGAACCATACTTGTCAACAGACTACCCACATTAAAGTATACTCCCATGGGAAGGTAGCTCAGTGCAGAGAGCAATCAACCAAGTAAAACACCCTTAAGGCGTGCAAAGTTCAGTTTTTATAGGCAATATCAGCTACTTCACTGATCAAAAAAAGGTCGCAGGTTTATTGTATACTGCTCCATATGGTGTCTGGGCGATAATGCGATCACGTACGGCCACTGTGAACGCGGTGCTCGAGTACCACTTTTCGTTGAGACAGAAACCTTCCAACGGTAATTGACTGCAATATAAACCTGGCTGGACGTTTATATTTTTTTTTCTAATTCAAAACAATATAATGCAACACGTTTTGTGGTTTTGAATTACCGGTTTTGATGGGTTCATCCGGGAAAGTTTGGAGAAAATCGAGGAGGATTATTTTTTTTTTTAATTGCCGAACACGACTAGCATAATTTTGACTTTCTCGATGTTTCGAAACATTCGGGGCGTAATGCAAAAAAACAAAACAAAAAAACATTTACAATAGTTGAACGCTAAATTTTTGTTGAACGTTCAGAAAGCATGAAAAATTCTGTAAAACAAGTTCCAGCGTAGAAACTTACTTTTTAGATGTGCTAAAAAATCGCCGAAAATGGCGAAATATAAAAGAGTTGCCAAGAGGTAAAGTTTGTCATTCTGTATTACTTAATTATGAACCTAAATAAAATAGATTTAACAAAGCAGAATAGAGCGATTGGCGTCCTTCATACATAAAAAAAAAATATTTACGTTTAAAATATTGTATTTTTTATTCCTGTGGCCCTCAAACTTGCGTCCAGGCACAATTGGAAAAGTCGTTGTTCCACCTCCTGTCAGACGCGATTTTTTCTTAATTTTTTTTTTTACAAAAACAAAGTAATGTTTTGCAAAAGAGAGGAGGTCCGTTCCTTTGTGGGGATATATTGTTGCCTCATATAAAAAAATTTAATTTAAAAAAAAAAATATGCATGACACTCATATGACCGTCCTTCTACAATCGGGAGCAATTGTTTTGACGTTGACCGGATTCGGTGTTCGACAGTGACGACGGTGATGCCTCGAGAAAACCCCTAAAAATGCAAAATGTGTTGATCGCACTGATTGACTCTCTGAGTGCTCTGTGAGAAGGGATACAGGACGGCCCACGGGCAGTTTTAGAAGTGCAGCGAACACAAACGCAGAGGTCATCAACATATAAAAAATAATCATGTTATCGAGGCTCTTGACATCCCGATATCTCTGTACCATCTCCGTATATCCTAGCATCTCCAAATACCCGAGCTGTGTTAGAAGATATCGCACCATACTTTTTTCACTTTATTTGTGATTTAATGTATCATATTTTTGTTCAGTATCGACTGCTTTCTATACTGTGTTTTTCCGACTCGGTTGATATTTGAGTAATTTCTGACTAGCGAGCGAGATCTTGGTTTTGATAATACGCTTCACGGTTTATCCGGGAGAAACAAACCCACAAAGACAACGACCGTCGTAACGAGGCCCTTTTAGCGCCGCCTAATTGCTTTAGTCGGATCCTAGCCTTGCTCGCGCTTCGACTGAATCTAAAGCGGAGTAGGGCTGCGTTCTGTTAATTGTCTGACAATTTGTAGTATGTGCTTTGTCTACTGTTGTGTAAGGTGTTACGTGTTACGTTCGATCTTAATGAGTTTGCTCATTCGTTTCATTACCTCAAGTGCACGCGAGCGCACTTAGAAGCGTTCATTTCGACGCTGATTCCTTGAAGGATGCGTTGTGTATGCAATGGTACCCCTCTGACCTCACCTTTGCATTCAAAGTGGAAAATATGTTTGTGTGCCACACCTGCTCTAACCTTGGGAAAGGTAGCGGTATTTCGGAATAAAAATAAGTAAATAAAAAAATCGTTTCCTCTTTTCTTTTTTACCATTTCACTCACCCATTTTGCAATGTTGGCTGCTGCTCTCGCCCATTCACTCTCTCCCATAACCCAACCTCTCGCTTCGCTCCCTACCACCTCTCCCACGGCCCGTGGCAAGACAGCGCCCTAGTGCGCCTAAATTACGGAGTGTTTTCGACTGCACGATCGCGGTCACGTGGTTTATGGGCCGAATCTGCGATACACGCCGGGAGGAGGAGAAAAATGCGTTGATCGTCTACAAGTGTCTCTGCCTCTCCGCCCGTTTTCCTCCTCATTCCGCGAATGCGCAACACGTGCGCATCTGTGACCTACATGCGCGGGAGACGTCCGCCATTACATTGCCAACTTTCCCCGTGGTTCCAGTTGCTCGCTCTCGGAATTCTAGGCTTTCTACTGTGCCCGATGATCAGCCGGCGCCCCGAAGCGACTATATGGCGAAACGTCGCGGCTGTTTCCAGGAACCTGTAGGAAATTCTTCCTTGCACCGGCGTAATGGTCGACCACTTGCTTGTTATCTGCGGGGAAAGTACAGACGAGCGAGTATTTGTCCATAAACGGTGCGGGCATTATTTTAGTAAATACGTACGTACGGGGCGTGTTTTTCTCAATTGATGGTCGCTTACACACACACACAGAGTCATTTATGCGCTACACATGAACAAAAAAAAAAAACACTCGCAATCACAGACAGATAACGGAGACACACATACAGATCAAATTGCAATTTGGGGGGTTTACGTGACAAACCAACGAAAGGCAACAGGTACGTGGGCCCCAGCGGAGGACGGAGGATCCATTTCGATCACCTGGGGATCTTTTCACGTGCAACCGAAAGCTCGGGTACACGGCGCCTTCTCCGCAATAAGCCCCCGTCAGACTGCGGGCTCCTCGGACAGGATTCGAGCCCGCCACCTGGGAATCCGTGGGCCGGCGCTTTGCCTCGGAGCCACCGAGGCGGACTAAAGACAGATACAAACAAACACACTTATACTCCCGGGTACACTAGCTACGACGCGCGTACACACAAAGAGTCACGCTCGCAACCACACACACAGATACATATAAATACATACACACCGGCACATATGCGCATACAGAAAGAGAGACAAGCAGAAACACATACTCGGGGAAACACACATAAATAAACAGACACACGGTACATAAAGACAGTCACAGAGACCCAAAGATACAGGCACACAGACACATGTGCAGACATACAAAGCCGCAAACACACACAGGAAGATGCACAGACACAAGGCCACGTACACACATATAACCACATAAAGGTGCGCGAACTCCGATTCAATTTTGGAATCAAAGCGTGCGAACATGACACACATTTTGTGGAAGTCTGATGCATTAGCAGTGAAACGCGAGTGCGGGTTGAACTGCTTCAGGGTACTCAAGCCGACCTCCTGATCCCGAAAACTCGCCTAAAAATTCGGGGACAAAAAAAAAAAAAAAAAAAAAACGGAACTTTTTGTTAAAGCATATAAAAAGATACAGAACTACTGAACCGAACATTACTAACACCCGAACAAAATATACATAGCACAGTCACTTGATTTGCACCATTGAACGTAATACCACCGACACTTATATTTAGCAATCTCCTTTTCCTTAGCCACCCCAAAGCCCCTTGACGTGATATGCTTTGTAGTAAGAGCGTCATTGTATGCTTCCACAATAGACGTAGTTTCACTCACTCCCCCACAGGCACACGCGCCAGACATGCACGCAGTGAAATTGAGAGACTCGACACGACCGCGCGCTCTCTTCATTTTCCTGACGCGACGTGTGGTGTTACGGTCGAAATCGCGCGGTCGACCTTAACAACGGAACGATACCGCTAAAGAGCCCCGACGCCAAGAAGCACAGTGTTTACCTCCCACAACCGCCATGTTATTACGCGAATGAGTTCATGATAGGAACGCTCCTTACGAAGAAACGGACCCGAGCGGCACTCGACGCGGGCCTATAAAACTCCGTGGGATGCGACCTTGCTCGTTAATGAACGCAGGTTTTCTTCTCCGAATGCGAATCACTGAGCTGCTCTTACGATCCTCCTCAACAAATGAGACGTGCCAAGCGTCATTGTCTCTGTCAAAGGACAAAAGCCGAGTCCGTTCCAAGGCTCGAAAGCCAGATTATCTGGGGGAAAAAAAAAAGAGGAGAGCTGCGGTTACGTGAAGGATCTGTCGCGAATCTGAGGGGAACCCCGCGAATAAACGAGGAGGGTGAATTTCCGGAGGCCAAGAGGAAATAAATGCCTGCCCTCGGACACCCCGCCTCACGCGCGGAGAGAGCGGGATATCTCGTATAAATTCCCACGGCGACGACGCGCGCGAAAGCAATCGTTTGTCTCAGTCCGTCGTTCATTGATGACTATCTCGCGCCTCGGGGCGAGCGAACCGCTTCTCTTGTAGTATCGGTCGAAACTAAGGGAAGCCTCTTAGCGTACATACGTGTGCGACCTGCGTAACGTGCATTGTGTGTAACCCGTAACGCGTGTAGCCCCCTTATCCTGTGTAGCCCGCGTGGCGCGTAACGCGCTTAACTCGTGTAACGTGTGTATATTGGCACTCGGAGTGCGCGAGTGCGTGAAAGTGCGAGCATGCTCGGCAAAGTGGACATCCTGACGGTGACGCTGTTATTCGCGCACATCAACAACAAGCAAATGCCGGACTACTTCGACATCCCGGCTCCCGGGGTGGCCAAGGAATATGACTACATTATTGGCAAGTTGTTTGAACTACACATTCTCCTTAGCAAAAACTTCGCGTATATATGCTTCTCTGCCCAAGTTTTTCTTCTTTTTTTTAATGAACGAGTTGTACGCTGAAGCTTCGAGAAGCTTCAGTCAGCAGCGCGATGTGGGCACAGCGCACGCGCGGAAAACCTTTTTCCAAAAGCGAGTACCCTGCGAGCTGGATGGATATGTCGGCGCGCCCACGGCCTCGAAGTGACGCTGCAGCCACAATCCCTAGTGCTCGTGTATATCATACAAAAGACACGGAGTTTCTTTGGAGACACGATGACAATAATCTGAGGATACGACTCAAGCATCTTCGAAGCATGTTAATTTCATACATTTGTATGCTTAGAACATGTCTGCGTACATTTTGTTTATGTCCAATATTACAGGACTGTCGTACGAGGAAAGAAACGCGCCTAAAGCCGGGCTCACACTGCTCATATACATCATGCAAATCAGAATCTGCAAAACATGTGTCGCCACAATATCCGTGGTTAGAATGCCGCGTGCCCAATGTTCCCCCTTGAACTCATTGCCATGCGGCATTCTAAGCACGGATCTCGCGGTGACTCGCGTTCAAATCTGTTTTGCAAGCTGTATTTTGTACGATGTGTAAAAAAGCAGTGTGACACAGGCTTAAGACAATGCCCGCAGGTTGTCTTTTGTGTCATGTATCAGCAGCGTGAATGCGGCTTTAGAGGGACACTGGACGCCTCCCAAAATCATTTTCTTTGAAGTTCCTCTTAGGAGACGTAGGCCACAACGCGAACTTTTTCGCGAAAAAAAAAAACTTGTTACCGCATATACACATCGCGAGTCTCATTTCGAGTTAGGAGATATTTCGAAATATGCTTCTATTTTGAGACGTCGACCCTAGAATGAAAAAAAAAAACACAAAAGAAAAGCATGTTTCTGAATTGTTGAAATAAGCCTCGCGACGTGAATATTGCGATGACAAATTGAGAAATTTGTCTTCGGTGAAATAGTGTTTTGTGACCCACATACATGTTCCATCGCGGAGCTTGTCATTATAGTTTGTTCTCGGAGTTCAGCGCTGTGCCGCACCAATTTCGAAGAAATATGACGGCAGTCAAAACTGGAAGGAAGAACTTGAAGAGGCATCTCATTAAATCTTTGGTAGCCGCTGATTTGCCTCAAAAAGTGGTTCGACCATAGAGTTATTATAATGTACGCTAGAGGTTCAACTGGCGCTAGTGTCTATGCGACTTCCGTGACGCAAATTGAAGCAGACAGCAACCAGCCTATTTTTGCGGTGCTCCTGTGCATTCCCATGGGAAAACACGCGTCCATTTCGTCTCTTCGCCGGAAAATAACACGGAACGCTTTGGTTATTTGGGTCGTACCGAATAGTATGTACCTTGATTAACATTCTAAAAGTGTAATTACTTTAGTTGGCGCATTTTTCTTCATTAGTGAACGATGTTCAACTTCGCTACATTTCAATCCCAAACGTGTGTTCCGCAGCACGTATGTAAAAACAAGCGACGATTCAAAGCAAAATTACAATCGAAACGAATACAGAGTGTGTTCAAGGCTCGCCAAGCATTCCAGTGACGCTCATATATTGCTAAATATGGCAGTCCTGTCACTATATGAAAATGATCCCGTCGTGCATGAGCGGATAAAAACATTCAAAACGTAAATAATAAAGCACGTGGGCTATGAAAGGTGTCTCTTCGTATTGTTTTCTCTGCCGGGCAGCTTTTATCGGGCACTTGTTCTCAAAGATTTCGATCGTGCTGGTGATATTTTGAACGTACAAGTTCGCACAGAGCAGAAAGAATAAAGCGGTACTTACTTATTTAAAATCGGAATATGTTACGTGGCCTTCAATTTATTTTGATCGTACATGCGCGGGTAGTTACTGATCCAGTGTTACTGCGTAGTTCTTGCCGTCTCCCTTAATTTCCAGATGTCCTTCGTTCGTTTGGCACGTACATCCCTCATGCTGAAAAGCACCGACGTCTTGTTCGCGCTAAGAGTGTCCGACAGTGCACATAAATACACGTACGAAGCCGTCTTAGCACCGTTTTTAATGCGATGAATTTGAAAGAAAAACGCCGCAAGTGACCAATTATTTTGTCGGCCTGACTGAGAAATGCTCTAAGCTACCTAGCACGTACGAATTATTCGGGATATTTGCTCTTACGATCCAGCGCAGGAAGAAAATGCACTCACTTTTTCCCATAGAAATGCATTACCGGAAGTCAATTTTCGACAGGTTGCTGTCTGCTTCAATTTGCGTCAGCACACTAGCGCCACTTGAACCTCTAGCGTACATTATAATAACTCTATGGGTTCGACATATCAACAGACGCATCGGATCTAGTAAGTCAGACTTTAAGTCACAATATTATGTATACATATTTTTTTTGTGTAAAGTCATTGAAGTTTTAAATATTGACCGAGAGGTTGAGGGGCTCTACTGGAAATGCCAAAAACGAGGCGTCAAATTCAACCTGGGGGCAGCATAGCTATACGGCCGGGCTAGACAGAGACATTCCCCCTGTCTAGAAAACGTATCTTTTCACTCTTTTTTGTTTATAACTTGGCCACGGTAAATTTTGTTTCGTACGGGTTAAAAAAACAATATGATGGTGTAAAATGAGTGATGAAAAAGCTCATGCCAACAAATAATAATGAAAAAAAAAACTGAAAGAATTATTGTGTTTTTTAGACTGCCTTCTTGACTCGCAAGCGTAGCGCCGCCACAGTAGAGAGCACGATAAAATTTGAATGTTGGTTTTGGCGTAGCCTTCATTTGCCACTTTTCTCAGTAGCTATAGTCCGAATTTAGAGATAATAAATAGCACGCCCGGTAGGGCAACGCCTGGTTATTTTGAAAATGAAAAAAAATACCGCCTTTTAAAGCCCAGCTTCGCATCCAACGCTTTGCACAGGGACCTCTTTAAACTTGTTTTCACCTCAAGAACCGTTGTAAAAAAAAACAAAAAAAAAACACAAATACGGCTCCTCGCGGAGCATTGCTACTTTCCCCCTTTATGTGTAGAACTAAACTATATAAAGATGTATTTTAGACTAGATATGTGCTACCGTATCAAGACGTATGCGCCAACAAACTGAAAGAGAAGAGGAGACGAGAGCACACGGGGGGACGTCAGAACGCAGAACTCGGGTTCGAATGGTTTGTGGTTAAACCTAACGCTAGCCGCATTTGTCTCCTCTGCACTCGTCGAACGCATTCGAACGCGGAACGCCGGCGTCCCGCTTTAGCATGCGAACGCGTTCGGCGAGTGCGGAGGGGAACAAGGCAGGCCTCTGGCTGTGTTCCAAAATTTACTCGATCCGACTCCGGAGTAAAGGTTTTGTACCGTGGCGTTTCAAAACTTACTCACGCTTACTCGATGACGTCAGAACTCGTGTTCCAAAAGCGGGTTGTTTACTCCGGAGTATTACTCACGCTACCCTCCTCGATCGGGAGGTAACGTCGGATGAAATGGAGTAGATACGTCACGTGATCTGTAAGCTGTCTGCTTTTTTCGCCGGCAGCCGTCAAAGCCCATTTGCTCCGTTGGCTTCCTTGGCAGACGTTCGATATGACAAATAATGAGGTGCAGCCATTTATCTGTAGTTATTGCGATATGCTGTTTTCAACGCAGGAATTGACTGCACCACATCCAGACCGTGCATTTTTCTTGGGAAGGTATACCTGTTATTATTATCAGAGTGCGAGCGTAAGCAGGCGCTTCTCTGAATCCTCGTCCTCAGCGTTGGAGGGAATTCCGTATTCGTACGTTCAAGGCTGAAAATGTTCGAACGCAGTAGATGATGTGGATATATTTTTTTCCCCTAGACAGAGTGTAATGAGAGGATAACGCTTGTAAAGCAGTGAAGGCTTCGAAGATTTCATGTATATGATCAGTCAACAACCCCAAGAAATTGCCTATAGCTGTTTGGCAGTTTTTTTTGTGCTTTTGTAATCATATTCGCGTCAAAGCGAACGTACCACTACACCGTGCGGAAGCAATTTCTGCAAAACGTAATCGGTGCAAATTACAATGCATGGAACGTGTGCGTTAAGGGCACCTTCACTATATTTACAGCGATCGCGCTGATTCATAAAAATCAAATTTTCGATGTCTAACTGAAAGGATTAAGAAATTTGGATCTCAATATAAGGCCCAAAAGGAAGGTAGGCAAAAGGAGCTTGTGGAGCTACCTCAGACAACACCGCGTCGTCAATTTGATATTGTCGTCTCTTCGAGTGCTTTCTCCACGTTCAAAAGAGATCGTCTGCTATTTTCTGTCATCGCTGCTATGGGCCTCCTACGCTGAAGCTTTCAACAAACTGTGGCGCCCTCGTTTTGGGTAGTACAAGCTCACCATATTGGGCCTCGCACTACTTATGGCACGTTGGCTGAGCAAATACCCTTTTGTGCGCTGTCGAAAAACGGAAAAAACATATTTGGACGTTCAAAATCGGCTAGACACAACGCCGCAAAACAATCAAAAGTGCTATATTCATGCCACCACCGCTAGGGTACGCGTCTTTAATCACCTGGTGGTGACGTCATAACATCTGCCGTCCCGACGCTTTTTTCTTTGCTGATTACTTTAAAACGCGTGAAACGGCGTCTCTTGGCTCACTCTGAGCGTCTTAACCTGTGCGTCGACGGTGTTCGAATTTTGTTGTTCCTTTGTATTTTGCTCGTGATCTCGCGCTCCGCACTAGAGTAGGCACGCTTCTACATGTGTGACAGTTTGAGACGCTCAAGTTTGTACTGCCCAAAACAGGTCCCAACAAGTCCCTTTTCGCAGCGCCCCCTGGGCAATGCAAGAGGGCTATGTTTTTTCTTTGCCGTAGCCCGAGACGAAGCCAATCCGCGTAATAGAATCCAGGTGATTATCCCGGCCGTTCCAAAATCAAGTCGCGGACTGGTTATTCCCAATGCCACGTGGCATTACGCACTGACGTAGGGGACAGGTTACTCGGGTAAGATTTGGAACATAGCCTCTGTTTCAACTACGCTCATCGAACGCGTTAAAACGCGGAACGCGGGCGTCCGGCGTTTAGTTCTCACATTCGAACGCGTTTGACGAGTCAGTGCACACTAATCATTTACCCAGTGCACACTAATCATTCCAACCAGAGCTCGGCGTTCTGGCGTCTTCGCGCGCTCTCGACTCCTCCACTCTCTCTCAGATTTTCGGCGCATACATTTCAAACGCCAAAAGCATGATTTCTTCCTCCGGCAACATTACCTTGTATCTTGGTACGCGAACGCAAAAGGAGACAAGGGACACACAAAGCATCACGTGTCTGATGTGTTTTTGTGTGTCCTTTGTCTCCTTTGGCGTTCGCATACCAATATGTTTAACCAACACGCTCTCCTAACTCTATCTATGTTCATCACATCTTGTAAGGACTACTTCGCGCGGCGTGTGAACAATGTGCAAAACTTCCTTTTTTTCTTCGGGTGAAAACGAGTATAGATACTTCTCCTAGCGTAAGATAAGATCTTGTAGAAACATCGGTCACCCCTCTACGGCTCCTGGTTCCGCTGAACCGCCTGGCGCAGTATCGTCTCGTGTTTTCCGCATATGACGCAATTGGTGGAATAGAAACCGGTGCGTCTTTGCGTGACTTACCTTCCACTAATAGAGACACGAATGGAAAAAGGGCAAGGTGCGTTTTTGGCGTGATAACCATCGCCATAAAGAAGGCTTATTAAAAGGTAGCCAAACAACCTATGCCTTCCTCGTGTCTGTAATTTTCCACTCGGGAGAATTATTTACTGATACGAGGGATTCTAGCTACTTATGGGAGGAGAAGGGGGGGGGGGGGGGCAGTTTTCGGCTTCTTTAATTTGAAACTGAGCTAAGGCATCTATGATTGGAATGTGCGGGCTAAGAGTAATGTTTAACAGGATAACTAGTAAATTTTAAGTAATTAATTTGATGATTACTACGTCACGGTCCTTAATTTTGAGACGGTCCTGCACGTTCTCTCAAGAAATCATCTTTTTAATACGAGAGTTTCATTTCAGAACTACTTTAAGTCTATAAAAAGACCTTCCATATCAGCTGGCGGGATTCCAATGTGTTTTTTGGAGAAATTTTCAAATCACGTAACTTCCGACGAAGCGATGGGAATCGCTTCTACTTCCTTTTATTGAAACACGGGTAAAGAAGGGTACGAATGGTTTCTTTCTTTTTGAGGGGAGGGGGGAGGGGGAGAAAAAACCTTGATTTTACAAAACATTATCAAGACACTATCAAGACGCAGATTTTTTTGTTTGTATTTTGTATACTGTTTCAAGATAAAAATGTCATTCCGATATTTCTTTATTTCCGCGGAGAACACTTTTTTTCTGGGTCATTTATACAAAGAAGAAATAAAATAAAGGGAATCAAACGTTTCAAACAAAAGTTGCGCGATTCAAAAATTTTGACAAACAGAACAAAGCAAAACAAAACAAGCATATTGTAGCTGACGTATACGCTTTTAAAGTGACGTGAAAAGGGAAATGCAGAAGAAAATCATCATCATGTGGTTGGAGGGGGAGGGGGAGGGGGGGGGAGGGGGTGGAGGCGGGAAAGAGAGAGTAGGGGGAGTGGGTGTTTTTGTCGTTCTACCAACATTTTTGTTACTCGGCGGCTTCACCGCAATACAGGTTTTTGTCAAGTTTCGGGTTTACTGGCTCGAACTTGAACCCGTGGACCAGAATCCTCAGACCGAAGGTTTGCCTCCGAGGCTACAACGTAAGAAGCAAATAATAAAGGTGTCGAAAGAACGCAGACGTCAATTTAATTCGTTGACGCACGCCAGCGACGACCACCAAATGCCGTCTGGTTTTACGTTCGCGCAATTACGCGAAGCGCATAATCTGCATAATCTGAGGCGAAGGAAGCTAAGCAGAGCAGAATGTTCGTTGGCCTCGGGATCGAGAGTCCACTCAGGAAATTCCGAGCGCACGCGCCAGACACACAAACACGACGTCACGGACTCGTTCAGGATTGAAGGCGTCCTTGGGGAAAGTCCCCCCGCGAATGAAAGGTGCAGGTGGGCAAGATCTCGGAAGCTCCTGCATATATTAGCGATTTTCTGGCCACTCCAGCGAAATCGACTGTCCCTAGCGGCTTGACCGGAAAGCCGTCGCGGCAGATCCCCTCTCCAGCCTTCTCGATCGAATCGGATATTCACAGCGCCTGGGGGTCAATACACGGAAGCCGTGAAAGCAGGTTCAAAAACCGACGATGAACCATAGGGACCCTAAATTAGACACGCTTGGAGTCCCTTGCATGGTTTCCTTCTGAGGGCCGCCATTTTGGTGCCCAGTAATCACCTCAAAAACCGTAGTAAAAAAAAGAATTAAACATGAGGAAGATACACAGAAAGGGGGGACGGACAACGGAGACTTCCAACTAGCACAACATTTACTGACCCGAAGTTTGCATATATAGGTGAAGGAGGGGGAGGGTGAAGGACACCACACTGGAAAGGGGGAAGCGATGGGAGAGGGTGTAGAGGCAAGAGAGTAAAGGACGATCCCGTGAGGTGACATCTAATCGCTTGGAGCCGCGGAAACGAGGGACGTCAGCTCTGGCCCCAGGAAGTTCATCTCCCTCCTGGATAAGCCTATGGAAGGGGACCCGAAGTTGTTTCAACTGTGGTGCATGGCGAAGGCCTTCATCATCTCTCGTCCGTATCTTGAGGCGTCAAGATACGGACGAGAGATCACGGAGGATCACGGACGAGAGATCACGGAGACGAGAGATCAGTCGCAGAGCTGTTGCGACAGTGCGACTGCGACTTTAATCGCACATTTACTGAAAATCACACCGATTTCGGACGAGAATCGCAGCATGTGAAACAGCCTTTACTTGTCCCATTACGCGACAAGCGGTTGGCGTTGTCCCCGAAATATGTTAACTCCGTCCCCCCCCCCCCCCCCCCCCCCCCCAAGCAGGTGCATCAGAAATAAAACTCGGGGAAAAGCACGACCACGCAGATGCTTCGTCACGGTAGGCCGCGCTTAAGGTCAAAGCGGACCAGAGCCGTGTATTAGGAGAGTTTGGCCATTCGTTGGTTTGAATAGGTAGGCGAGCATCTCGTGACCAACCACAGGCCGCGATACAGCCCCTAGCGGTGGTTGTGAGGCGACTCGACTAATTTAAGTCGTTTTAGCGTCGCTAGAGTAAAAAGGTGACTGAAAACTTGGCACATGCGGGGTTTTTGTCGCGTCCATATTCAACGGTAGAATAAACGAACGTGCGCTTCAAACCAAAGCAAAATGCGTAGTTGCGATCACTGCTGCTGATTTGCTATTGACCATTCTATTTCACGCTTTAAATGTCGTTTCCAATGTTGTGACGTCGCGGTCTGCTGATTGGTCGACGCTGTGTCGCAATTTTTGTTTAAGCTCTAGCAGCGGGGGAAATATTCAGCGGAGGTGGTGACCTTTGCTCCGCCCATCAGCCAAACTTTCCGAATATACGGCAGTGAAGCCCCCGGACGATCCTCAGGAATAAAACTCAAAGAAAAGCACAGCAACGCAGATGCTTTGTCACGAAAACCGTCGTGAGATCGGCGGGGTTCGCCGCGCCTGCGCTGTGGGGAAGCGTGACGGTCATCGCTGAAGCGCAGTGTGCGAAAGGAACACGTGGCGCGTTGCTTGTAAGAATGCGCTGCGAGTAGGAATGCCTCTCGCATTCCTACACGTAAACAGTCTCAAGTGTCTTCGGCAATTTTCGCAGTATATTCGCCCCATGAAGTTCAGCTTTTAGAAAGCAGATGCCCAAATAAATGGCATTTTGCACGTGCAATCGTCAGTGCCTTATCTTAGGATTTTACTTTGCATATTTTATACAAATGAAACTAGCGCGTCTATGGTCGTGTACCTAAGTTCCCAGGATTTTTTTTTTATTTCTTCTTGCGCTTGGGTATGAACAAAGTAGTCTAACGTAATTTCTCAGGAATTAAACATTTCTTAAAGAAAAAGTCTGAACAGCTGAGTAAGGATCGTACGTAAGATCACCTCTTGCGGTCTTCTTACGACTGCTTTGTAATTCAGCCTCAGTATGAGGAGAAATTAGAAAAAATATTTGTGAGACCGCAGATGTATTCCGCAGACGTCTTTAGGAATCCTTTGTTTCCGCTCGCTAAATGGCTTCAAAATGTGTCCTGCGAGGTAAAAAGGAAGCAATTGTGTTTTTTTTTTTTGTCTTTTCTGTTAGGAAACTCTATCTGTACAGGAAACTGAGAAAGTAACCCGACCAACCTTTAGCCATTTCCTCCTTAGTCGCCGGCTAAATAGATGTCTGCGCATGCGCCTTTAGCGAACGTGTTTCTTTTATTTAAAAAACATAAATAAAATAGGCTGGTCAATTGTCTATTTAACGGCACAGTCCTCAACAAGAGTGGACTAATACGGACTGTATGCAGTGAAATTTTTGTTTTCGCAAATTCAACTCAACTTGCAATGCTCGTGCCGATTGAGCGCCAAGAGCATAGGGGATGGGTCATGTAATGGATAGCTGCATGACGTGGGCAATTTCTTTAGTTGGAGGGTACGAAAGACAGATTACCGGTTTCAAAAATAGCCATTCTATATAGTATACTGTTGCCGTCGCAGTAAACCGGATAACTTCCGAGAGCCTTGTCATATCTATGCCCTTTTACTTCCGGGTTGCAATTTGAAGGACAGCGGGAATTGGGGCCCATCCAAGTCTCGCTCTCACGCCACTTGCACGGGGAAAAGTATCCTTGCGCCTTTGCTATCTTTGGGGCGAGATTGAATGAGCCTTCCACCATTTGCTCCTTTGGACGCACCACGATCACCACCGTCACCGCTATCTTTATAGATCATTCCAATAATCTGCCTTCTGCGAACTGGCATCGTGCTCAGTGATTGTGAATCGTCTTGCAAACATTTAAGTGCTCGTGTGCCTATAACTGAGAGTGGTTCGAACTGCTGTTTCTGAGTCACTTGGTTTATGGACACCACGTTTGCGATACAAGGTGCGAGGAGGATGGCGAACGCTTGAGCGCCAATGCCACTGCTTCCGCTAACCTCCGCACCCCACAACAACGCAAGCATGCGCACATGCAACCAGTCTACGCAGGAGGTGTCCGCCATTGAATTGTAAAGCGCTCTCCATGGTTTGAGTTGCTTCCTTTCTCAAATCTAGATTCACTAGGAAGTGCTAATCATTGTAGTGACTGGCAGCTTGAGAAGCGCAGGTCTTGGCCTGTCATAACAAAATTAAAGATTGGGCTAGGATGTTACACGCACTAAATTAAAAAAAGCGCAAAGGACACAGGGCGAGACAAGCATAAGCCAGTGGACAAGGCAAGGCAAGACAAGATAAGGACAAGGCAAAGGCAAAGTCAAGACAAGACAATAACAAGACAAGTTCAAGTGGTAGACAAGGACAAGCGCTTGTCCTGTCTAGTCCTACTACTTGTCCTTGTCCTTAGCCCTTTTTGAACTTAGTGTTGTCTTATTATGGTCTCGCTTCTTGGTTCGTGATTAGTTCTTCGGCTTTCTTGGGGTTCTGTGTGGCGAGCCGGATTCAGTCTCGCCCCAGCGTTCGATCCTGCTGTTTCGCCGCCATCGACGCCTGCGACGCTAGCCTTTTTTTATTTTGTTTTGGGCACAAGTTCACCCTATATTAAACGTTTTCTTTGCTTCAGTTCTCGTCGCCTCATCAACTGTCATTCGTGACACTAATTTTTCTGGCTGGTGAGTATGGAAAGGTATAATTGGGCCCGTAGGAAAGATACTTTTTAGTAACTTGAAACAATGTTGGAATTGTAGCCGTTCACTGCGGTTATCTCAGTATGTGACACAATAATCGCCATTAAAATGAAAAAAGAGAACTTCAGAGAGTCTGCTACACACCTTGGCATAATATTAAAGGAAAAGGAAAGAATGAGGAAGGACGTGAGGATGACGCAGACATAACATATGGCTTAATTGCATCCAATTATAACGCACGTCATGACTCTTCCGAGTCAACAGTTTAAAGCCATTAATTACAAAGATGCACCCCGACCGTAGTAGACGGCAGATTATAAATTAACTATTATAACTATATTAAATGCTGCTCCGTCGCATTTGTGAGGCCTTGGAGTATTAGATAAACAATATTTTAAACGAAACATTTTAATTTCACGTCAGCTACAAGTCGAAATGAAGGCTTCAGGGTTAGCGAAGGTACAGGTTATTGTATAATGTATTGCACAAACCAAATAAAATTTTAGTTGAATTTTTTATAGTCGAGGTTTCACTTAAAAGGACTATGAAATGAATTCTGGGTTGGAATACATTGGGAATTTACTACTCCTATATCGTAATAAGTAAAAAAAAAAAAGAAACCTAGCAGACAAAGGTGTTTGTATTTCGACACGAAGAACAAAATAGCAGAGCATTTCTTATCTTCTTTTCTTCGAAAGCTGTCCGCCTTTTCACTGTGATGCATCCGCCGTGCCCAAGAACGTCAGCCGAACGCAGCTCACGCATTGGACACGAGAACTACGTCACTCGGACGTATGCGCTTGTCAACAGGCAATCCGTCGACGCATATTCGGATTCGCGTTCCTGGCCAATGAGACCGTGATGGCACTTATCATCACTTGCGAATGACAAGTTCCATGGTGTGCTTAAAAGCACGGTGGAAGCTGGGAGTCATCGCATCTAGGGTTCCTCAATGCCCTTCTGTTTAGGACGTGATGCCATCCTTTGTAGTACCCAATGCCGACAGCACGCGCTCACAAAGGAAATACAAAAAAATCGTCGAAAACAAATGTCACCGGAGCACAGTCAGCGCCAAGAGCACGTACAAAGGACACGCTCTTTCACGCGCTTCAGAACAAAAAAAAAAAATAAACATCATGAGCCATTCCACTCTGTGAAGGTGGATGACCAGCGAAGCTGTTTAGCACACGACACACCCGCCCCGAGGAGCCGGAGGACATTAGACACGCGCGACGTTACCGCCACCCGGCGGAAAGCAGACAAGCGCGACGGGACCGCCACTCTGTGAGAGCGTAAGGAAAGGAAACTAGGCACGCAAGCGCTACAAAGGGAGGGCGGTGCGAGCGTTGACATGGCCGACGCGGGTCGCACAGTGGCAAATCTTTGAGAAACCTTTATTATCTACCTGAGAGTACAGTGTTCTAGAGGATGTAGTGGCAAGAGCGGTGCCCGCTTACAATGGGCCGTGGGAAGACGGCCAACGTAGATGCCGCGAGTGGCGCTGGAGTTCCGAACCCTAGGAGAATTTGTGGCAGATGGCAGATGTGCGATGAGCGAAGAAGACGACGAAGCTGAGGCGGTACGCTTCTCCCGAACGTAGCACCGTAGCACTTTTCTTTGTAGTGTAGTGGTGGGGAGTCTTCCCCGTTCTGTTGCCGTCTCGGTCATAAATGCAAGGAAAAAGACGGACACACACACTGCTTCGCGCCGTTCCCAAACGCGCTTGGCCTTGCACCTTACACAACGCTAATCCCCGCGTCAGCAACACGATGACAAAAAACAATGCACCAGTTTATTGTTCCTCTCACCATTAAAAAAGTGAGAGATTTATTGAGATTTATTTCTATATTTTTTCTTGTTATATCAGTATCGCGTGGTTTTGTTCGCAGCTATTAAGCGTGCAGCCCAAGTGATAGCGTTGCTGAACGATCTGTCAGTACTGGGAAGGAGAGAGTGGATATTCATCAAAAGATCTCCATCAAAAACACGCGAATAATGAAAGTAGAGGATAGCACACACTCTAGAGGCATCAATCCAAAGAAAAACCTACAATTTTTCACATTAGTAATTGTTCTGCGTTGCGAAAAGCTCCAGTCGAACCACAGTAGTACACGCCGAGCAGTGCCGACGACGAATCTGACGGGCGCACGTTCCTAGGGCTCAGAACAGCAGCGCTACGGTGGCGTCTACGCGCAAACTCTTCACGCGGCAGCCGCCGCTCTTGCCACCACTAGTGTGCCTCAATGCCTCAATGGCATTGCCACCACTAGTGTGCCTCAATGGCGGCCATAGCTGTGTGCTCGGCTGCGGAGCGCGTGCTGAACGCGAGCTTCCACAGTTCTTTCGCCACGTGCATTCCGCACCACCGAGATTGCCGGTCTTGGCAGCCTATTAAAGGGACCATGAAGGCAATTTAATTTCTTTTTAAAAAGAAGGTGTTTTCGGAAGCATTGGGGTCCTGGCATGCCACACAATTTTTTCTAGAACTTTGTGACTCTTATTTCTGTACCTGCAAATAAATCTGCGAAACCGAAACAAACATTCAGATTTCTTCCCTTTTTTGCCTCTGGAAAGAGAAGTGACGTCAAGGAGCACTGTCGGCATCGGTAGGATTTAGTGCACACTCAGTGTGGTTCCCGTGGTTCGCTAAAGTGTACGGCGGTCTGTGAAGAAAACCTGGAAGAAATGGGCGGCAACGCCGCGCTCGCAAACGAGTTTGAGCTCTCGTTCAGCGACCTCACGCCGACTGAACGGGAGGTGGTGGTAAGGACGCAGAACTCTGGATTGGCGCTTTACGAAGGCGCCCCAGACCTACCACCAGCTCCTCGGTCGCCGCCTCAGAGCGACTCCGGCTGACGTGAAGGTGCTGCTCAAAGTCTTCTGGTCGGAAATGCAACGAACAAATCCTGACACCGCTGTCCACAGCTCTACGCAAGACGACGGCGCGCAACCAAATGCTGCGCATTGCTGCATCGGTCGGCAGTTTATGCAAACTAACGTCGCCCGATCGACCACACGTCTTTAGCCGACCTTTCGCGCAACCTACTACTGCACATAAACGCGGCATGATTGGTGAGACACCAGTTCGCAAAGCGAACACGAGACGACGCACGAAACCAGAACCAAAAATCCGCCGCCCCCGGCGCTCGTACCTTTTTCTTTTTCTTCCACGGTTGCTCGATGCTTGTTACGCGCCCAAGGTAGCAGTGCGGGATGCGTTCAACCAGTGACAAACGGAGGGATCGCTTCAGATTATGCTTTTATACACGGTATGAAACCTATTAATTCCCAACTACAACTTTAAAAGATTATCCAACGTTCAAATGAACTTTTTTCATCACATCTCACCACCGAAATCGAAACCAAGAGCGCGTCTATCGTTTGAACCAATCGCCAGACGAGGAGCCCGTTGTCGTCACGCTTCAACGGCGCACTTTAGTTCACCTTTCTGCCGCCGCCTCGGTGGGGTCTCAGGCATCGTTCCCGGCGCTATTATTACCGCGCCTGTTTGCTCGATTGGTGCGGCACCCAAACTTCTGTTCGGGCTAGAACTTGGTCAACAGTATCTGAGACGTGCCTGACATCCATTTCAATCGTCGAATAAAACTTCGAAACGGCCTTCATGGTCCCTTTAATGCGAGCTCGTTCTGAGCATGCGCTCTAAACAGTGACCTCAAATATGGCGGCCAGTGAATACCTCCTATAGACCTTTCCAAAAAAGAGCGTGTGGCCGGTGCCATCTTGAGCGTTTGTGCGTATGGCGCGTGCTTTCCTCGCTTTACGAAGCGACGAACATGCACGTGCTGGGCTGTGAATATCGCACGCTGGTCTGTGATTTTGTAAACATTGGAAAGGTCTATAGGGTGATGCCATCGTTTGTAGTACCCGATGCCGACAGCACGCGCTCACAGGGAAAATACAAAGAAATCGCAGGAAACAAAATGTCGCCGAAGCACAGTCAGCGCCACGAGCGCGTGCAGGGACGCGCTCTATCACGCGCTTAAGAACAAAACAATGAAAATAAGCGTTTGAAACAAAATGGCCAGATGTCATCACCCCAAGCAAAGCGCACAGGAAGGCACCCTAGCCACTACAACTCTCTAGAACACTGTACTGATAGTCTACTTATCTTTAAAATGGTGCCTATCGATAACTACATTACCCAAGCATCAAGGAGAATGAAGGGAATGGTGGTCCACGCTCCGCACGTGCCGGCGACTGCAGCAGTAACTGTTCTAAAGCAATAGCCTATACTTCGTTTCACCTTATGTGCGAGCGAAGGCAAAGCAGGAAGCGCGAGCACGAAAGCTCCGTGCCTTCAGGCTTTGCTCGAGCGCGCGAGCTGGGCAGAAACGAAAAAAGAGCTGGTCTCGCGCTTCTAGCTTTGGCTTCGCTCGCAGATAAAGTGAAACGAAGTATAGAACAGATGGCATCTTGCACGCGCGTTCGGCAACATTTTATTTTGGTTATTTACTTCGAATCTTTTATACGGAAATGTCGCGTGCGTGAGGCGCGTGCGGCGGTGCGAGCGTAGAGTGTGTGGTCACGCACATGAAAAATCCATAGAAAAATCCACGGAACCCTAGCCATAAACAGCTTCGCTGTAAAATAAGCGTTCAGTACAAAATGGAGAGATGTCATAAGCAAAGCTCAGCAAAACGCACATGAAGGTACGCTAATCAAATCCGGTGGCCAGGCATGTCACGACTACGCGATTCCTCATTTCGTCTTTGAGTTACGGTTAAAGCTGAATGAGGAAGAAGTTGAAAAATCATTTTATGGTCCCATTAAAGTGTTACAGACACTTACAGTTACAGTGCTTCACCAAGAACCACCAAGGTTTTGCTCTTTGCACAGAGGTAGTTATTTATTATTTCCCCCCTTCCTGTGGAAAGCGCTAACATTGGACAGACGGGACGATGTCTCAACGACCGACTTCGAGAACACAATAACAACGCCATCAAGGCCGGCTCAGGTTATTTAGGAATCCATAGCCGAGATTGCGGGTGTTCTCCACTTCTGGCCAACTGCACCGTACTGAGCAGGAGCAATAGCAAACTTACGCGAGAAATCATAGAGACCGCGGACATTATCACGCTAGGTAGCTTATGCGTTAGTACCCTATCGATAGCTTTGTGAAAAATAAAAAAAAAGTTAGACTATTTAAGAAAAGTTACCTAGTTATATCAGCTGTAGCTTGAATTAGCTCTTTATACTATAAAATAGTAAAAGAAAATGAAGCGGAAGCACAATACAAACCAGAGTTGAGAGTCAGCGTAGTGTGGGTGTTCTTTTTTTGTGTGAGTGAACTTCTGAAGTGTGTCTGTTCATGTGCGCTGTAAGGTGTAAGCATAAACCACCAACTCGCCCAAGCTGAAGTACTGACCATTAACCATTTATAGGAATTTCATCGGTCACTCCTAGGTTCTTACAAGATATCTTCTCAAGGCCACCAACTTCAACTACTTTTAGTTTTTTTTTTGTTTAAAAAAAATTGTGATCCATAATATAGATGCTTACAGCTTAACAACCACTGGGCATGCCGAGTTTTGAGCACCCATGGTCGGTGCCAGGTTAAGAATTCAGGGCGCGCTCCGCCTCCATCTCAAGCTTTCTGCCTTTGATAACCCTTGGTCGCACGCGCAGCCGAAGCCCCCTGAAAGGCAACAAGCGCGTGTTTCCACTCAATTTTTAGCTCGTCACCAACTATAATTAAAGCGCCGCAGTCAATTACATTGCTGCGTTGGCCAACGAGAACTCCTAAGAATGAATAAAGAAAGAAAACTGAACACAATAAATCACACCAAACATTTCTTAAGCGGCCAATTACTGATGAACCGTGATTGGTTCGGATATTTATTGACTGTTCTTGTGATACTGTGTACTTTATACATGGTGTATTTATAAATTCTCCCGAAACACGTCCACCAATATCTCGCTCAAATATTAACCTTTTTTTTCTTGGGAGGAAGTGTAAAAGGGAGGGGGGGTGGGGTTTGCGGCGCCAGTGTCATCGACACCGGCAGCTGGCAACCATGATTGGGAGGAGAGCGATTTAGGTTTTGATATATGGAAGGAGGAAAAATGTAATACAAGTAATTCCAGTACTAATGTACGCAGACGACATATATTACTCATTGGAGATAAGTGCAATACTCTACAAAACTAACTGGAATATGTGGAGAGGAAAAAGACAGCTTGGGCGTGAGTTGAAGTAGTGGCAAGGTTGGAGTAACAATCTTCAACGATTATGAGGTATACTGCGCTGCGAAGTTATACTTAACATATGAAACACGTAAAGTTTGAGCCGATATGGAAGACAGATAATAAAATGACGTACTCGTAAAAGCGCTGAATAACAACTGTTTATTTTTCGTTTCTTCTTCTTACTTCTTTATACCCTTGTTTTGAAGGATGAAGATTGCCTGATAATTCACGGAATTGAAAATTAATGCCATCCCGGGCAATCTAGACATAGGTGTTTTAGGAACTCCCGAGAAATGCTGGAGCTTATGATGACACGTGTCTACCTGAGAAATCGTGGAAAGGACTGTGACAATTTTATTATCTGTCTTCCATATCGTCTCATAGTTTACCTGTTTACGTGTTAAGGGTGTAACTTCGCAGTGCAGTTTGCCTCATTATGTTAAACCAACTAGCCCAAATTCAAGCATTGTTAGCGCTCAATGACTAAAAGAGGGAACCGCTGAAAGTACAAGACTTTGAAATAGATCATGTAGAAAAATACAAATATCTGAGAGTACGGTTTTATGAGGGAAGAAAATATCAGAGGAGCACGAAAAATAAAAGGGGAAGAAAATTGAGCTAATATGAAACGTTATGCACTATGGAATTGTAATAAATACAAAGTGTCCAGGGGCATATGAAAATGAATAAGGGTGCCAGGACTGCCTTTTGGAAATGGTGTACTGTGTATGACTGCAGAGGTTCAGTCAGGATTGGAAATTCGACAAAGGAGCGTGGGCAGGCTGGCACTGGGAGCGCACGGGAACACGCCGAATGAGGGAGTTCGGGGGGACATGGGCTGGTCGTCCTTTGAGAGCAGAGGGGCAAGTAGTAAATTCAAATTTGAAGAAAGGTTAACTAAAAGGGACGACACGCGGTGGGCACGGGAAGTCTTTAAGTATTTATACAGGAAAAGTTTAAACAGAAAATGGGCAAACCGAACCCGACAACTGCTTGATTGACCATATAAGATCGTGGCGGTGGCGGCGCTCGGACTCGGTGCGAAGGAAAGTAGAGGTGATGTGAGTTTGGCACATTCACTCTAACATAAAACGCACTGTCCGTCTCGGTAACGAAGCCGGAAGTTTTACGATGGAAGTGGAAAAAAGCTCGCGGCCACAGCCTGAACTAATTTGAGTCATTATCTCGGTCACGGACGGCCGACTCCGTATACGCCGGCCTTTGTGCAAGAGCGGCTTCGGTCAAGGACGACCCGAAAGTGACCACTCGAACGCTCTTCCACTTACCCCCTCCCCATCTCTTCCACAAATGCGCATAGCCAGCTGTATACCTCCTGACAACATGGCCGGAGGGCTAAGTTTTCAACGTCACAAAATAAGGCGAAAGCGGGGCACGAATTGAATCGAACGCCGACGCAGTATTCCTGTCCAATTTGTTCCCAGCGTTTGCCTCTTTAAGTAACGTTGACCATTTAACAATAAGACATTGTTATCTAGCTGGTGCTGACATAGCCGAGTGATCAAGTCATTCAAGCTCGTTTGGAGCGGACGGACAGCTCGACCTAACTCAACGTGCACTCTTTATTTATTTGTATTTTTTTTTTATGTTGGAGCTGCTCGTCCCGGGAGAGCAATGCGGAAAGATGAAAAAGCGAATCCAACGCGGTGAGAAAACATTGGCCGGCGCAAAGGACCCGTGGAGCTGGCGAAGGACAGAGGGACGGGCGGCGGGAGATCCAAGGACTTATGCGGCGAGCGTATACGCAAGATTACGCCCGGGTCAAGATTTCCTTCATTAACGCAATAAACACGGGGAGCTGCTTTCCTATGCGACGGAGAAACAGTCATTATAAAACGTCTCTTTGGAAGTTGCCCAGAATGGAAAGCGCAACTAACTCTTTCTAGCTTGGGAGGAAAGTGCTCAAGCTGTAAATTTGGAGAGACGTTAAAAGGTGATAGTTCAAAGTTTATTTTCCGAGAACTATATTGTTCTAAACTCCATAAACCACTGCGAGATAACAAAAGAAAAAAAGAAGGAAAGTGAGCACGATGGCATGACGCAACGAACATCGTTCGCAGTGTACTCTACTAAAATGTAAAGTATTATCTTTAATGATTCAATGATTACTAAAATCCAATGATTATAAAAAGTTTGGTGTACCGTACTAAAACTTTAATAATTAGCGTAAAAAAGCATTACACCGTATACGTTTTATAGAGTTGAATTTAAAACGCAAAAGAACGAGGACACAAGAAAATACATGCAAACAGGCCACGGCGTAACTTCAAGAACGTACAACGAACTAGCCCAACTTGCCGCCTTAATGTTGTAACAAATTAAAACAAAAAAATTAATTATATTAAATGTATTGCTTTCTAAACAATTAATTCAATTTCGAGACGGTGTAGTAGAATCAGTGTGAAGACTATCTAGTTTGTTTTATAATGCCGTCACATTGTTTATTACTGACTGTTTAAGATAATTAGGTCAATGACGTACGTGCATCCGCCTTTTTTTCACATCCGTGGGTCCCATGGCGGTCATCTTGCACGGGTACAAAACGTATTTTATTTTATAAAAAAATAATAATCTAATAGTGCATGCGCAAAGGTAGCTTCGCCGACATATTTACTGCGTTCGGGATTCTGGGGCAACCGATTAGAGTCATAAGTCAATTAAATAGCTAAATAATTAGCGAATAAACAATTAGTTCCGGGCGTTGATTAAACGTTTTGACCCGATGTATCGTCACCCCTTACACAATTAATTTGTCGATTAATCGGACTTGTTCATTTCCACGCATATTTTTTTTTAAAAAGTCAAATTATATATATATATATATATATATCTCTTTTTTCTTTTTTTCTAGTGTTGTGATAAACAGCGCAATGTACAATTTTGCTTATGAATTAACACCGATGTGCAGTTAAGAACAGCTCAAAGACACACTCACAAATTATTACTTCAGCTGCACGAGGCAAAGAAGTTCGTTGGTATTCTCCGGCAGAGCGACGTCCTTTAATTGTTTACAAAAGCCTCTGCCGCTCTAAACGGACACTCGAGCGGCGTTGAAGTTTCCGGGACACGCGTAACCTTCTGCGCTTGTCAGGAGTTGGAAATATCACCCTCATAGTTTATTTTAGGATAAACATTTACCTAAAGTTTGGCCTTCATGCATGTGTCCTCGTCCGCGTCTCTGTAGTGAAAGCGTGTAATTTTGACTTTCTTTTGGCTTGGCAAACTTTTACCGATTAACCGGTCAAAAACGTAAATCACGATTAAAGCATTAATCGACTAATCGGTAGGTTAATCGATCAATTGTCCAGCCCTAGTAAATATTGCTGCATGCTTCTTATCTTTCTTTTCTAACACTAAAATGGTGAGGGTGATTTTAGTTTTGCATTGCATAGTCAGTATTATGTCGTGTATCACTACTGCGTGATGCACGTTAAAACCCCCAGGCTAACAGCCGTCCGTACTGCACTGTCTAAATTCTTCATTAAAGTGGCAATTTAGGCCTGTTAGTTCATGATCAAGTAGGTAAGCTAAAAAAAAAAAACAAAAAAAAACACAGGGACAATAAAGGACAGTGGACTCAAAGGGCGATTGGTGGCCGAGTGGGCTAGCGCACACTAGCTTGGAGCACGCGGAGCGAAAGCTCGCACTGCAGAACCCAGGGACCCTGGGTTCAATCCCCACCCCTGCCCGTTTCGATCTGGATGAGAATCGTACCGGCGTGCGGTCGTGTATCACCACTGCGTGAAGCACGTTAAAGACCCTGCATGCTAACGGTTGTACTGCGCAGGGTAAATTTCTCATATACAGCTGGGAGATAGGTCACCCGTTGAGGCAGACTAAGTTCTAGGCTGTATGAACATACACCGCAATTTGTTTTATAGTGGGTTCGACACAGCGCACAAGAAACGAAGACAAAGTAGAAGGGTGTACAGAGGACAAGCGCTTGTACTGTACACCCTTCTTCTTTGTCTTCGTTTCTTGTGCGCTGTGTCGAATCCACTAAGCATGAACAAACTAGCCCGCATCGCCACCTTAATTCAAGAAAGTAGACAAACAGGAGCGCACTCACAGCTAACGTTTATTTGAAAAAAAAGCAAAAAAAAAAAAAACTCATATATATTTAGGTGTGGCGAAACAGCAGTCATGGCTAATTCTGCTGTAACTCCCGTAACAAAAAAGAGTACTCATTTGCCGATAAGGACAGGGGGTGTCACTTACACGTTTGTCGTCCTTTGCTTTGATTTAGACAGCTTTATATAGCCCTCTAGATAACGTATCTGGGTACCTAGCCAGAAACCTGCTGTCTCTAAATGAGAGGGCACATGGACAACGACTGCAGTAAGTGGCCAGGTGTCCCGACGGGGTGGTTTGCGTGGCCGTGGCATGTTCGTGCGCACGACCATTGAAACACATGCCTGTCTGGCCTATATCTACTGCACCCACCAGTGTCGCCGCGCCTGAAAGGCAGACCAACCTTGCGGTGTCTAAACACAAACGTCAAATAGGTTTGTTTTAGTCAGTATTATAATCATAAACTGGAAGAGAGCTTCCTGAAAGTGTTGTTTCGAAGTGTGTTTAAAAGAATAGTTAATATTTGACACGAAACATTTTCATTAAAAACATCTATAAAATAAGAAGTTTGAGAAAGATTTTGTTTATTTGTTTATTATAACATTGAGTACACTTTACTCTGCGTAAAGTTATCACCCGCTGCACATGTATCAAAGGAGAAAACTGAGATGCCCGTTGCAATATTTACTTGTTCATTACCTAACTAAATAGTTAACCTATGATTATACTAGGCTGCACTAGAACCCCCCAGAACACAGACATCATATGAATAAATACACTTTTAGTATCTGTTTTTACGCTTCTTTTGTTAAGAAACCTCGTGTTGTAGTTATTCAAAATGACCTTTCCTGGCACTCGAGCCTGAATCCTTAGCGTCAAAAAGAACATGGTTCTTGCGATTTCTCTGTCGCGGTTTGAAGACAAGTATGTTGGCAGCAATTGATCGGACATAGCTATAGCAGCCACGTCCGACCGATACTAGGATAAGCATGTGGAATCTGGGATCCTTTTCTTTATCGTGTCTTATCGATCAAGTTAAAAGATTGCAAAGAAACCAAGCTGTGAAACTATTTCCGGGAAGGTATGAGAGTATCCTATTCTATAAAACACGAGCTTCAAGTTAAGCCACTGTATTTTTGTAAAAAAATGGCTTCGGTTAAAACTAACGCATGACATATACTCGAACAAAAAAAAAAACGAATAAAAAAAGTGTTCTATCTCCCGTATTTTATTTCGCAGTACGTTTGATCACTCTTGTCAAATGAAAAAATTCAACTGTTAGACTGACGATTTCAAATTTCTTTTTTTTTTCCATCGACATTTGAAGAGTGGAATCGACTACCCAGTTATAATGTTCCAATACTTTCAAATAACTAGTTTTTTTTTATAATTTTTTTTTTAAATGAACGTGATTAATGTTTGATTTTTCTATCTTATGGAATATCATTATGTTTTTGTTTCGCTGATGGTCGAGAGCAATACTGCTTGCATCTTTGTGCGTTTGTGCAGAAGGTAGTTCTTGCAATATCATCATTATTTTTACCACTCTTCCGCCTTCTTGAATCTGGGATTCCGCAAGATACCATTAATAAATAAATAGCCTCATCTATATACTATACTCCTCTAGACTCCCCTATAGAGGAGGCTATACGGTTTATTCGGTAGACCGTTTTCAACAGTGCGCACCATCTAGTGCTTGCTGCGCCAGCTATCCGAGTCCGCCATTGTTTGATTCACGTGCTCCGATTACGTATTGGACACGATGGTGACGTCAGAGTTCGGCGAGGACTCGGATCTAATCACACGCTCGGTGCCCAAGAAACGGTTACCGCCAACGTTGCCCGACGTCGGTTTGAAAAAAAAAGGAAGGGTCTATGGCCTTCCCATATTTTCATGTGAACCGTTCCAACGAACGTCTAATTAGGCTCGTGTCATAAGAGAAGCCCATGGTGCCTTCGTGTTGCAGTCGGGGGCGGCTCGGCGGGGTCAGTACTCGCCAACCGACTGTCCAGCGACGCGTCCACGAAGGTGCTGCTCCTGGAAGCCGGGGGTCTCGAAGACACCGTCACCGACGTCCCGCTCTTCACCACCATCAACCACCACACGGACATCGACTGGGCTTTCCTGTCGGAGTCACAAGAGCACTGCGGCTTCGCGATGGAGGACCAGGTATACGGTTCGCCACTTCCGTTCCCTTCTGCCGTTTCCCCAGTCTCGGTATCGGTGTACCGTGAGCAACACTGATACTGGTGACGTGAAGGGGAGAGCGGAGTTACGCCGCCCACAGGGGAAAACTGGCATTCCATGTTCACACGTATTCGCGGGACGAGTTATGAGGTTGAGTTTCATGAAAAAAAAAGGAAAAGAAATCAACACGTTGCGCTTAACGACCAGTTGCGCTTGACCAATTCGCCGCATCGCCGACACACAGGTCACGTTACGTGGCGTCATGTGACAAAGGTCATAGAAGCGATACATCCAATATGGGGATATATATCGCTTGCATGACCTAGGCGTGAGTGTGTGAGGTGACGCTCTGACGTCACTACGTGTGCGTCCTCTATAAGGTGCGCGCGCCCCCTGTGTCTTCTTCAGCGCTGCGCAAAAATGTGTGCGACGGAGCTCAGTAAGCAAGTATCTGTCAATCACCTGATTTCAATTGTTTTTGCATGTTCAGTAGCGGAGGATATTTTTATTGCCCCGGTACGATTGTTGTTAAAATAAAAATGAACAAAGTATATTTCCGCTTGGAATTAAAAATAGATTCAACCGAAGCCAAACGGTCGTTCACCAGGTGTGCGCTAGGTGACTCCTGTCACAGGTCAAAGAGCTATTGGGCAGGAGATCGAACTATAGGGGGCGCTTTATCGAGCTTGTTGTCCCCACAGCCCGGTGTTTACCAACACAGCATAACAAAGAAATTGAACCTGGCCGAGCACGGTCTGGGCACGAGCGCTTCGCTCTGACCAGTGCTTTGGTCGCACGAGGAGTGGCCTTCGAATCGTCATCTTCGATTTCTCGGATCAAAAACAAACAAGAAAATACGGTTTGTTGTCCCCACAGCTGAAGCGCACCGCTAGGGGCGTGACTGTTCGATCTCCTCCCCAATAGAAGGAGATAATTGTAAGGTCAAAAAGGAAGTAGGCGTTCGACGCGACACCCGTTTGAACCATTATACTCGTTGTTAGATCAAGAAAAAGAAATGAAAGACGTTTACAATTATCTGTAATGCGGAATTAGAGCGCAGCTCTTGAGGAGGAGGAAGGGAGGGTATGCCTCTCCTCCCCCTCCTCCCCTCCTCCCCCTCCTCCCCCTCCCTTCCTCCTCTCCTCCTCCCCTCCGATTTAGCGAAAAATGTTTGCTAAATTTTGCGCTAAATTTAGCGGGAAAATTCTGCCGTTAAATTTAGCGAAAATTTCCCTGCTAAATTTAGCGAGTTAAGTTTCCCCACAAAATTTAGCGGGGAAATTGACGTCGCGTGACCTCAACACCAATTCAGATTCCCCTTAAAATTTAGCGGGAAAACTGTGACGTCCCATAATGCAAAGCGCGCGGTAACGCCGTCGCCGACGCCGATGGCGATGCCGTAGAACCCGGAAACAAAAGCCTAAAAACTGCGCTCTAAAAAAAATGTTTTGTGCATTATTTATGCGCTACGGGAGGTAGGTCTTACAAGATTTGGTTGTCAAAGGAAGAGTGATGACTTTGAATTTGGAAACGTTTAAGTCTTGGTAACATAACATAAAGCTAATCTAAGATGCACCTAATTAATCTCAATTCAACAGACGAAAGGGAAATTGGTAATGTTCTATGAGGAGCTGTACTTTTTTTTTCTGCGGTTTTTAAAGTAAATACGAATATAGAGACATATGTCAATTAATCCGCGTTCAAAAATATTTGATTCATAAAAAAAGGGAAAGAGAATTTAATTACCAAATTGAAATCACTTTCATCGAACGAAGAGATATATAGACTGTCAACCAGAGGATTGCACAGATCATTTTCATTCTTAAATTAAACAAGCAACACAGTCATCAAACATGGTAGAATTAAAAAAAGAAACACACACCCACACGAAATATACAGGAGATGAACAGACCAGATAAATTAGGAAAACACACACGGCTCAGTGCGAGAGCCTCAGTAGCAACCGACGATTAGCCAAGGAGCATGGCTCCGTGCGGTTTGTTTTTATACATCTACATTTTTAGGACGGTGTTTAATTTGCTTCAAATTGAAATCATATATGAGACCGGGGGTATACGGGACATGGGAAAGGTTTCCCTGGCCCCCTCTCTTCATGGAGTGCTCGACTTTTTTCTTTTTTACAGCGGAGCTGTTAAGGGCTAGTTTCCCCAGGATCGTGTTCCCCGCAAAGAAATGAAGACACCGAACTCTGGACCCCTACCGCCATCTATGAGCGACGGCGGCAAGCCACGTATCTGGTTGCCGCCGTCGCTCATAGATGGCGGCAGCCTTTCCACTCTGACTTGCCAACTTGCAGCCGGCCATTACTTTCCATTGTACAGCTCCGCTGGTTTTCCTTCTTCACCAGAGTGGAAAGGCTGAAAGTTTTTTTTTCCCATCTGTTGCGTGCTGTCCCTGGCAGTCATTTGTTCAAAAGTCAGTCCTGTTTCGTTTTTCTCCAGAAATGCGCCATCGCTCAGGGCAAGGTGCTGGGCGGTGGGAGCGTCCTGAACTACATGATCTACAACCGAGGCAACCGGAGAGATTACGACAACTGGGCCGCTGGAGGGGCCACGGGCTGGTCGTTCGACGAGGTCCTGCCCTACTTCAAAAAGTCCGAAGACAACACCAACGACACCTTCGTCGCAAACGGTGAGCGAGGGTTCGGTTTCACGAAGTCGGCGTCGTAGCTTCGTCAACACACAGTCGCGTAACAGTTGTGCAACGGGGCATTACACAGTTGTGACGTCGTTACCGGCGTAATGCGATAACCGAGCGTTATTAAAACTGCGTCGTCACGAGCCGGAAATCGAGGAGAATATTTAAATACTACGTATTAAGTATGTTTGTCGGAGACGCGTTCCAGGTAATAAGGACCTGGATAGCGCATAGCCACATCCGGGTATGTTCAGCGTCTTCTTACGATAAACCACAGCGCATACGCTACGAGACATCCCAGCCTGTCCAGCAGTGCTAATGTGTCACGTGACCGCGCACCCTGCGCGTTGCTGCGCTTTTCCCGAAGATCACGCGATACTCGCACGACATTGAATTGGCTCTGGTGGCTTGCAGCTATGGCGACTGCTGCGGTTCATCGTAAGTTGAAACTGGTTATTGTGCGCGACCGGAGAGCAATCGGAAGTGTGACAGATCAAGTACAGAAACCTGTACAGTTCAACTCTGCGGAACGTATTATCGCAATGATCCCCCGTTCAATCTTTGGGCGTTGCCGAAAAGAAATATAAAGAGAAATACGTTGACTTAAAGAATACTAACCGTGAACGGACGCGGGGATGGAAAAAATTCAGACACTCGTAATATGTATTTAAGATCTAGATTACTTTTGTATATGATATTTAACTACAATTAGAGGTAGTACATGCAGATTGTCTCCAAACGTGAGAATACGTATTCAATATACGATTGTAATTAAATACAGGGTGTCTCCAATAGCGGCCAGGCTCTTTAAATCGACCACAAAAATCGGTTTCTTAACCTATCGTGCTACGATTTTGTGCAGCGTTACTCAAAGGTGGCGCATATTTTCTATAAAATTTTTAAAAAGCAAACTTACCCGAGGAAAAAGCAAAAAAAAAAAAAAGAAGTGTTATCTCCTAAGGAAACACTGCGAAGCCACCGGTCTTCAAACAATAGGGCGCCCTATTGTTTGAAGACCGGTGGCTTCGCTGCGTTTCCATAGGAGTTAAGACTTTTTTTTTTTACTTTTTCCTGAAGTAAGTTTACACTTTGCCAATTTTATAGAAAAAATGCACCATCTGTGGGCAACGCTGCACAAAATCATAGCGTAATAGCTTAAGAAACCGAATTTTGTGATCGATTTAAAGAGCCTGGCCGCTATTTGAGACACCTTGTACAATTTTGGACCCTTTTAGGAATGCGAGAATGTATATCAAGATCATAATTCTTGCCATGATTTGAGCGCAGTAAATAAATAAAAAAAAAAAAAAGGTGAGAGGAACAGGCAGGCAGTAGTTCGATCCTGCATGGACAGGATCGAACTACTGGCTTTGTGTCCTAGGGATATTTTCGTTTCCCCCCTTGAAGGTGCTTCTGTAGACCGCTGCCAAAAGGTAAGTTTTTGAAGGAGGTGCTCTTCCAACGCTTTCACTCGCTTGTTTCGCTCTCTCCGTAGTTACTATAGAAGAGAAGTGCTACCCTGCAAAGCCTCATCATCAATTTCGGATTCTTAGACAAAGTTCGGCGTCTAAGATTATTCACAACACTCTCAGAAATAGGGGGTTTACACCCCTTAACCCATATGTAACAACCCAAATCTACATTTCGTCGTTCTGTTCACTGGCGTCGAGCTGGCGATATCAACTTTTACGAGCAGCTTGATAGCTGTTGGATATAACGTACTAAATAGCTAATGTGCGAAAAAAAGACTAGAGAAAAAATACAACTTTTTTGCAGCAGGGCCAAAAAAAAATTCTATTGTATTACTGTAGCCTTTAACGAGTAAATTAGTTAGTTCAATAAGTTGTATCGCTCGACTATCGAGCCGCTCGTTAATGTTGGTGTCGCCAGCTCGATGGACAGAACGTCGAAATGCAGTTTTGGGGTGTTACATATGGGACAAGGGGTGTACCCCCTGTACACCCCCTATTTCTGAGAGTGAATGCAATCAAGCGACTTCTGAACTTATTTTGCTCTAAGAGCGTCTCAGCTGAGACTGGATGAAAGAAAGTGCTGCAAAAGCTGAAGGGCGCGAACGTCTTGAGACGCGGTTTGAGTCCCGCTCAGCTCCCGCGCTGGCTTTGACAGTGCTTTCTTTCACCTAGTCTCAGCTGAGACGCAGTTCGTAGCATGCCGGCCCTGTGGTCCCCCAAACTATGATTCCTGGAGCGTGTCTCCGACGGGTGTGTTTAGCGTCCTAGGCTGCCCACACATCAAAAGTGGTTCCGAAGCGGCAACAAAGGACAACACAGACGCCGAAGTGTCATGCTGTCAGAGGTCGCGATCCTGGCGGTTGGCCGTGGAAATGCTGGCGAAAATCACGAGCGAACGCGAGTGTCGCTGTCGTCGCGGCGTCCGAACTTCTGGTTGTCCAAGCTTCCGTGGACTGTCGGATTGGAGAGCGACCTGCAGCAGAACAGGCGTCTGCCACACCCACCACGGCTATTGGGACGCCGCCAGGATCGCGACCGGTGACTGCATGAGACTTCTACGACGTCGTCAGGCGGGAATCGAGGGACCACTTTTTTGGCCCGGTAAACACACCAGTCGGAGACGCGTTCCATGGCACCATACCCAAAAGGCGCCTATGTCCTCATTGTGAATTTACTCTAGGGTTCTTCCAGTTGTCGTAAGCGACAGACTCCATTAACTCATTTTTTGAGCACCGGCTTGTTTCGCCCGGCTTTTAAACATGAGTCGCACATGTCCAAATATATAAAACAAAGAAAAAGAAGAAAATAGATGGTTCTATGGAGTAGAAAACAAAATGTCTTTGGAGAATCATCTGCTGACAATAAAATACCTCCCGTTCTATTTGCATTTCGTACCTCAAGAGTTATGTAAAACCGTAACTGCAATTGTAGCTAAATATATTTCTGTCGAAGTATTTCTCTTTCGCATTTCGATACTTTTTTTGCGAGCGTTCTGGCCATCCCCGAAATAAACCGCGTGACTTCCCAAATCTCCGACGCCGAGCTCTGTCTTCTGGTTCTGGTCGAAACATGTTTGTTCACACTGACGCGATTACCTGTCCTCCCACCGCCCAGGTTACCATGGCACGGGCGGAGAGCTGACGGTGAGCTCTACGAAGTACCAGACGTACGTCCTCCACGCGTTCCTAAACGCCGGAAAAGAGCTCGGCTACGACGTGCTCGACCAGAACGGCCCCAAACAAACCGGTGAGGAGGATCCTTTGTTTTCTTCGACTGGCGCCAAGCCGGGTCTAACGGTTGCAACCGACTTGTGACGGGAATGGCCCGCGAATTCACTAAATAATATAATCAGCGAATATACGCTTCTTAATCTATATCGGTCTCAGTTTATTGCTCTGCGCCCATAAAACCGATTAGTTAAAAATGGTTTTATTGGCCTTCGGCCGTGGTGGTTATCGTCGGCTAAACCAATCACGCTCTGAAAAATAAAATGCAAGATCATGGCGCATTTACCGCTCATTCACACTGGAAGCGGATCCGCGTTCGCAGAGCGGTTGCGAACGTGGTTCTATAAAGATTCAGTACAATGTCACGCGCACTTAATGTCATCGAGTGCGCGTGCAAATGTACTGGATCTTTATAGGAGGTATTCACTGGCCGCCATATTTGAGGCCACTGTTTAGAGCGCATGCTCAGAACGAGCTCGCATTAATAGGCTGCCAAGACCGGCAATCTTGGTGGTGCGGAATGCACGTGGCGAAATAACTGTGGAAGCTCGGGTTCAGCACGCGCTCCGCAGCCGAGCACACAGCTATGGCAGCCAGTGAATACTCCCTATACAACCGCGATCGCAACCGCCTTGCGAACGCGGATCCGCTCCAGTGTAAATGAGCGGTTACTGTGGGTGATCGGTTCGGCCGGCGATAGCTATCGCGCCGTCGGCTGTGGTAGGACTCAGTGTGAAACGAAGTATAGACACAGACCGTGTCTAGAAACATGCCCGCTTTGCCCAGACCAGGTGTGGGCACTGCGCGTGCGCACTGCGAAGAAACCGAATTCGGATGGAGGGAAGAGTCTGCGTGCGCATGGGCAGTACCGACAGCAGCGGCACCGTGGTGGCTTAGCGTCACGGAGTCGAGTTGGTCTATATAGTGACAACAGGATGATCGGCGCTATTTTGTATTTTACCGTAAACTAGTATTCGTGGGCATACAATTTAACCGCTTAATCCACCACATGAACTAATTTTGCTAACAGCCTTTGTAAAAAAAAAAAAAAAGAATCCAGCAATTTTTTATTTGCGTGAACGGTGTCGCGATGTATGTACCTAAACGCAGCACGGACGATCATTGAATAACGAAACTTTAAAAGGATCCCGAAATCGGGCGGAGCTCGAAACAGCCAAATATCTTTAAACACTTACTGAAAAAAAAAATTAAAACAAAATTACGCGAGATAATTCTTTTTGTGGAAATCGCTCGTGTGTTCCGTGCGGTTCAGCGAAAATGATTGCGTCCCATTTCCGACAAGCTACGCGGGGAAATGTTTCTACACAGAAATGGGACGTATTTTCTTTCTGTCGACTTCCGCGTTGTAAATTCCCTCGAGCGGTCCGTTTTGTAAGAAGAATCTTGACGTGTTTCAATTTACGTCACATTTTCTTTTTGCATTTTTAAGGGGTGCTGATCCAGATTTACTGGTTGTTCGGAATGGGCTTCGAAGAGAGGCATGCCGTTCTTTCTTTTTTTTTTTTTGGTTTCTAGATGCACCTTTAACTCAGCAAAATGCTTGATGCTCAACTTTATCTTTTTTTGTCGATCCAGAACTTTAAAAAAAGATCTCCTGTAAGTTTTTTTTTTTTTTTTTCAGTAAGATTAATTTAATGGCTATTGCGGGAATTAAAACTAGACGAAATAGGTTAAAATTAGCTAATTACCCAAAAAAAGTGTCAATAAACTTCTTAATTTCTTATTTTGGGGGTGCATAATGTAGTTGGAAGAGCGATACTCTACTTCAACAAATTCTATAGTTCGTTTGAATGGAGTATGGCCGTGTAAAATTTGACTAAAAGTTTACAATGGGCGATACAGGGTGAGAAACGACATTCTTGTACATCGTTTAAACCCAAAACTAATTAAGAGAGCGCCAGTGAAGTCGATCCCTACACCCTCCGTAAGCAAAGCCGGCTTAGAAGAACATACTTTTCAGTTACTGATATAATATATACTTGTCCTCCGGTTGCCCCTAAGCTGACAGTGCGGTGGAAGCTACGTGTAAGCTGGTCCAGTAGGAGGTTTATCTTATCTTTTGCCACGGGATCGCGCTTTTGTCCACACCTACGCGCAGAGGACGGGGTCACGTGATAAAAGGGAGGCGGTTCATTGGTCCGGCAAGCTCATAGCTTCCACCGCTTTGTCAGCTTAGTGGGTGCATGTACACTTCAGGTCAGTAAAAAGAGAAGCGTACATTTCAGACTGTCCATTTTTCCACATCTACCGCCAATCCATGGCACTTGAATGTGTGCCAAAAGAACTAAGAAATGCATTAAATTGGCTTCATTAAAACGTAGTTCCTGCTATACAAATTCAATAAATATCGTTCCTCGATTGAACCGTGATACATTTATGCTTTCTAAATAAATGTACAGTTTTATTATGCTACGCATTAGAGAAATTATAGCGATAGACCGATCTCACTAACCGCTCATTCACACTTAAAGCGGTTCCGCGTTAGCAAAGCGGTTGCGAACGCGGTTGTATAGACGCTTTCAGGCAGCTGTGCATGGGCGCCGCCATAACCGACCTTCACTTTTTGTTCCATCTTATTCCGTTTGCTCCACTTCATCATTACCACAGCAGGACAGGTTATTGCCCTTTTAAGTGTTACTGTGTCCTTCTCCCCAGCATAGGCCCTTGTGGAGACTCGTCAACGCCCGCTTCAGTGGCTCGGCATCTCGGTAAGACAAGAGAAGGTCGGCTATGGCGGCTCAATCTGGCGCGCGCTGAAAGCGTCTATAAAGATCCAGTACAAATGCACGCGCACTCGATGACATCAAGTGCGCGTGCAATTGTACTGGATATTTATACAACCGCATTCGCAACCGCTTTGCGAACGCGGATCCGCTTCCAGCGTGAATGAGTGGTAAGAGTTCGGCACGTAACGCCGCCATAAGTTTAGTTCACAGGGGGCAGACGGCGGTGCACGAAAGAGCTCGTGACGTCTCCTTTTCTACAGGCGCAGAGGTCCACCGAGGTTGCCGCACTTTCTGAAAAACTAAAGTTGTTTCGATGCATTGCGGTAGCGATGGCGTAGTCAGACTGGCTATAGTGAGATTGGGTTATTGACTAAAGGTCACATATCAATCGGTTAAAAATATTTAGCGGTGCGCAGCTCAATAAAAAAAAATCTTTATACTTAGGAACCCTAAGTAGCATCTACGCAGCTCATGCTGTTCTTTCAGGCTTAAACATATTTTAAACACGTCAATCGCCAAGCGTTCTTCATAGGTGGCAACGATTGTCATCATTATTTTTTTTTTTTTTTTGCGTTGTTGGGAAAATAGAAAACCTATCTAGTCTAGGCCCGAGTCCGCTAAGGCCGCCTTTGTATACTCAAGCTCCTGCTGGGTCGCCTATTCGGAAAAAAGCTCGTTGAGTAAGCCAAAAGGTCACTTTCGCCACTCTGATTGGCGCGTTGTCATGGACGTCACGTCGCCTGGTTTACGGAGAGTGGTGGGGTGAGGTAAACTCGCCTCAGTGATTCGCACGCCAGCCTTTAACGAGATTCGGGTGCGCTGCTCGTTTCCATGACATTTCCACGACCTGCAGGGTTCGGCGCCACCCAGTTCACGGTGCGTGGCAAGGAGCGCTGGTCGACGGCCAAAGCTTACATCTTGCCCGTGGCGGGTCGCGAGGGAAGGCGGAACCTGCACGTGTCCATCTTCTCCAAGGTCACAAAGGTGAGAGCCCGAGACACCGTGAAGCGGGAAGACCTCTCCCGTCTGCAGTTTTCTTGTAAGGTCACGAGACCTCTCGCGAAAATCCCTCAAGCCCGCGCACGAAGCGCGCAACGAATTATGGGAACCTCCTGTATAGCCCTTCTTGCCTCCACTGCATCATCCATATGTCACTGCAGAGAGAGAGATGCATGATAGCGCATGGTAGCGCAGTTGTGCTCGCTTGTTCTAGCCCGTATCGCTTCCGTGTTCTCGCCGCCTTCAAGGTGGCCTCAGTCGCCTGCTACAGGAGGTTTCGCACAATCAGCTCCCGGAATTTTTTTTTTTTTTTTTGGAACCGCGGATAGCACTGCGTGCTTTAAAAAGAAGTTAATTCGCTGCCGAGCTGCATAGTTGTTAAAAAAAAAATAAGCTTGAAACACAAATGTTGCTAAGGTTGAATTTTGGGCGAGTTGGTACGACATACTTAAAATTAAAAAAAAAAAGACAGCGCAAAAAAACGACGGACTGGATGAAGGAAGACACAGACAGAGCGCTGACTCGCAGCTAACTTTTATTGGACGCAACAGTGCAATATACACGCACAGTTGAGAACAGAAAATTAAGAGAATCAGCCTAAAAAACACAAAACAAAAAGCACAAGAAACAAAGTACGCCTTTAAAAATACTTACAGAGGGCACGCGCTAGAACCAGGCCAACCAGGAGGCCAGAAAATTGATCTCCTTTCTTGATAAGGCAACGGAGGAACTGCTAATATACATGGCGCCTAACCTTTTTATTTCTAGAGCTTTCAGAATTTCGCGTGTCAGCTGGTCCCGGCGGCGTTTAAGAAACTCACACAGTCGAAACTGAGGCTGGCATCTGCAGCCACGGCAATGTATGCCAAGGTGACCAGAAATCGCCCAAGAGAAGTTGTAGGCATGCTCCTTTAGCCTGTCATTAGGACAGCGACCCGTCTGACCAAATTAACGCCTGCCACAAGACAGAGGGAGGGAATACGCAACTCCCTCAGCTCAGGCGATGTAACGATTACGATACGATGTTTCGTAGTGCAGGCCCTCGCCTCCCTATAAGGGCAGTTAACGACTCTACACAATCTTGCAAGCTTGTCAGGAGAGGAGAACAACACGTCCACGTCACACCTGCCTGCAATACGTTTGAGGTTATGGGCCACGCCGTGCATATACGGAAGGACAGCGAACTTTCTTCTTTCCCGTCCTTTTTCACTGCTGGAGGGGATTGCGCAGTGACTCAGCTACAGCTGTCAACACGTGTGAGGGGAACCCAGCGACAGTGAGGCGTTCGGTTTGTTTTATTGAAGCTAGGTTGAACTTCGTGAAAGCAAGACCTACGTAAAGCATGTGTGCAGCAAGTGTTCGCGATTGCCCTAGAAACATAAAGTCACGCGTATTTTGTTATTTTGTTTCGGCTCTAATAAAAGTGTCGTTTTCTGGATCTATCACTTTGTTTAATTAATATGCTGATTAAATGAAATAAAATAAAATACCAAATATTTGGGTGCTCTAGAAGGTCACTCATAGCCACGGAGAAAATATTGACTCCAGAACCGAATAACCGATCTTTGAGCCACGCTTTTCGCGCAGCAGTATCATATTTCGTGGTACTTTAATTTGGCGGAAGCCAGATTGTGGCCACGTCTCTGCTGGCCGGCCAGCTTAAAATTTGAGTCAAACATCTCGCTATTTGAGGTTTGAGCCCCGCGGCTCCTCTGACTATCACCGCGTCATCCGTCTTACAGATCTTGATCAAGAACGAGCGGGCCACAGGGCGTGATCTTCGTGAAGGGAAAGCGCAAGTACACCGTGCACGCCAACAAGGAGGTCATCGTGTCGGCGGGCGTCATGAACTCGCCCAAGATCCTCATGCTGTCCGGAATCGGCCCCAGAGAGCACCTCGAAGAGTTGAAGGTACATTCAGCCATCTCTGCTTCAGCTGGACTATTCGGCCCGCAGGCTCGCATTAAGCCTGCGTCAGGCTGCTCATACACCGTACAAAAAGACACGGCTCTGCAGACATTTATGACAGAAATATTTGCGGACATGTCCGCGGACATTTTCTTTATGGCCGACGTGACGACTGTCCTACATGGAAGAACCACGCCTCAGCCAGTGTCTGCAGAGTGTTGTCTTGTGTGATGTGTTAACAACGTGTCAGCGGCGTTAGAGCCGAGGGTGGCCGAGTGTTCTGAACGATCCCATATTATTCTGGCTACAGGATAAGACGCAGCACGCGTCTGATAGAAAGAAAAGTGGCGCCGTTGTCGCTCATTTGAATTTTTGATCACTTACCTGAGTATTTTTTTTATGTTCCATCACTGACAGTTCAAGAAATGTGCAGTTACATTCACGCCTCTTGCATCGTGATTATAGGTTTTTGGACGTTCCTCGTGGCGTCTCATTGGCTGCGGAGCTACTATGAAAGGGGCGATACTACGATTTTTATACTTTGCGCATAAACCGCTTAGAACGAATTCCCGACGTTAATGACCCATAAAACACGCGTTCGTGTTTTTTTTTTTTTGCCACACGCAGTAGAAGTCGCAGAAAAAACAACTAAGGAAAAGACGAGCAGCGTTAACTTCCTCAACTCGCAGCCAGAACAAGCAGCCACGTGATCATGAGCCTATTATATGCCACCAATGTTGGTCGTCATAGCCACACGCTGGGGTTGGCGAAGTACGGAGCACGCGCCGAGTTCCGGACGTTGTTATGGTTCGGCTATTTTTCGTCGTGGCAGCGATTAGACACGGGCAACTACCTTAATGCTTGTCGAACTATTGACTATCGCGAGCCAAAATTGAGTTCTCGCGCGAAGCTCGGGTCTTTCCAGCTAGTTAAAGACCCAGGGCTAGCGGTTGTACTGCAGTGGCTAAATTACTCATCTACAGCTGAGAGACAAGTCACCAGTTAAGGCAGACTAACTTCAGGCTGCATAAATATGCACGCAAACACAATTTTTTTCTCCCCTAGCTACGTCGACAAGTTTCGGGAAGGAAGGATTAAAGAAAACGCTCGCTTTGGTCCTTGAAATCAGACTTATTTATTTATTTATTTATTTATTTATTTATTTATTGAAAGTACCCTCAGGGCCCGAAGGCATTACGGAGGGGGAGAGCACATACATGAAACAAAGATAGTAAAATAGTAACAAGTCAACAATATTAAATATACAACAAGCAAATAAAAAAAAAAACAGGTCATGGGTCACTGCTAAAATAGTTAGTGATGGAATTTATAAACAGGTTAGTATCAGTTGCATTAGCAATCAACTCTGGGAGGTGGTTCCATTCATCGGCTGTGGGGGGCAAAAAAGAAGATTGAAATGTTGTGGTAAATGAACTTGGAACTCCTAACTTTGTGCTGATGGTCAAGACGGGATGAAATGTAAAAGGGGGGAGTAATCATCTGATTGCCTAGGAGAGGATTATGAAAATACATTTTATAAAATAGACATAGGCGTGAAATTTTACGTCGTTGTACGTAATCCGTTACAAGTATCGAAATCACTTACGATCCATTGCATTTATCAGTAATTTTGTAAGGAAAGAGGAGACCACTTGCCGAAAATCCGGCAACAATGTGTCTCAGAAAGGTAACCATGGCAACAGCGAGGCGGTCAGCAGCTTCGTGACATGGTGAAGGAAAGCAGGTCGCAACCTCGCTGTGCGCCAACCGAGCTATTACGCGCTCCAGAGTATCAGTGAAGATGGCAACACAGTGCTGTGTCCCGGTCTGCACGCAGTATGGATACACAGACAAATTCGGACGGAAGCTAGTACGTGTATATACCTACCCATACATGTGCGTAACGCGTTACAAGTAACGAGTTACTTGTACCTAGTTACTATTTTCGGTAACGAGTAACGTATTTAGTTACTTTTTTAGAAAAGGAACGAGTAACGGTATTTAGTTACTTTGAAGGCCAAGTAACGAGTAGCGGTACCTCGTTACTTTTGAGGAGTAACGTGTACAACACCGCTTAAACGGCCTTGTTTTTATTCTAAACTGAGTATGCGTCTATTGTGACAAAGGCAGATGGGCAACCCGAAAAACAACTAACCGGTATGACAGTACAGCAACGTATATCGCTGAACACGTCAGTCGAACGGTTCGACTGACGTGTCCAGCGATAAACGTTGCTGTACTGAACTCTACAGCTGGGAATGTCTTTCACCCAGCGAGCACAATCAGGTTCGTTGGTTAAACCTTCTAGAAACGGGTACGGACCGAATGTAAACCCGGAGGTTGCAAACACGGGGAGGCACATAACCCATTACCCGCTGTCCTCAATGAAGGCACAGCTCTCGAAGATTCACCAGCTCTTCCTGAAGCACAACACTGCCGTTCCTTCGAGCGCGTCGGTAGAACGACTCTTCAGCGTCGCCGGAGATGTATTTTCAAGGAAGCGGGGAAACATAACTGATGAAAACTTCTACAGGCAGCTGCAGCTAAAGGGCAATGACTACTAAAAAGAAAGCAATAAACCATGAAACAAAAACAGTTTTGTATTTGGTCGTCAAAGTAACGTGGAAAGTAACTCGTTACTTTTGAGGTAACTCGCGCGTTCCTTTTGAGAATCAGCAACGAGTAACGTATTTAGTTACTTTTTGAGCGAGTAACGAGTAACGGTATATAGTTACTTTTTTTGGGTAACGTGTACATGTCTGTACCTACCAGACCGTCCGCTGCCGCGACCGTTTGGCTAACCTCACAAATTCGCCGCAACCGGACAAAAGCTCACCGGACAAAAGCTCACCTGAAAGAAGCTCACCGGACAAAAACTCACCGCTTTTTCACAAACCCGGACAAAAGCTCACCTCATTTTTTTTTTTTTTTTGCTACCCGGGCGAAACACGGGAAAGAAAAAGAAAAAGGAGAGAGGAGAAGAAAGAAAAGGAAGAAAAGGGAATAAAATACAAAATGATGAAAAAGAAAAGGAAATGAAAGTGGAAGGGAATAAGTCAGTCTGTTCTTGCTTCTTCCCAGTGCCGTGCAATTGTTAGGAGGGGAAAGCACCACAATCTCTGCAATTATTGCCCAGGTGACCTGAGTTAGCATTAATGGTATTGTTGTTACGTTCTCGAAGTCGGTCATTAAGAGAGTGACCCGTCAACATCGACGTGGTCTTCTCTGCTCCGCAAAAACTTTCCAGCCTAAGCAAGCGGGTGAATGGCCCATCTATTCTAGCAGTATGCTGCAACAAAAAAAAAAAACGCAAGACCAAGTTCATGTTCTAGAAAATCATTTCATGGTCCCTTTAAACTTCGCTATATTTAATTCCCAGACCTCTGTTTAATAGCAGGTGTGCAAAAATGTGCGACTATTCTAAGCAAAATAACAATCGACAAGAATGAGGAGTGTGTTCAAAGTTCACCAGCATTCCGGTTGCGCTCATATAATATTGCTAATACGCCCGTCCTGTCAGTATATAAAAATGACTCCATCGTGCGTCTTTACGAGCGGTTAAAAAAATTCAAAACGTAAAGAATAAAGTATTTAAGCTATGAAAAGTGCATTATTATTATTTCCTATGCCGGGCAGCTTTTTTCAGGCACTTGTTCTCTGGCGTCTTCCTACTTTCGAACGTGGGCGTATTGTTTTAAACGTAAGAAAGAATAAATCAGTACTTATTTATTGCATTTTGAACTATATTACGTGGCCTTCAATTTAATTCGATCGTCTACATGCACAGGGGTTTACTGATCCAGTGTTACTTAGTAGTTCTTGCCGTCCCTTGGTTTCCCAGATGTCCTTCGTTCGTTTGGCACGTACATTCCCCATGCTGAAAAGCGCCGAAGTTGTGTTCGTGTTAAGAGCGTCCGACAGTGCACATAAATGCATGTATGAAGCTCTTTTGTACCGTTTTAAACGCCGTAAATTTGAAGAAAAAAAAATTTGTAATTGAATAATTATTTCATCTGCGTGACTGTGAAATGTTCTAATCTACCTAGTACGTACGAATTATTCGCTCTTATATTAAAGCGCAGGGAGAAATTGCACTCACTTTTTCTCGTAGAAATGCAATACCGGAAGGTAATTTCCGACTAGTCGCTGTCTGCTTTAATTTGCCACGGACCACTAGCGCCATTTATAGCTCTAGAGTACATTATATTAATTTCATGGCACGAATAAGCCGACCAGAACCATGCGGTAGCAGCAGCACCAAGGTCGACAGTCCCGGCCACCGTCTCCATCGCCGTCCCCGCTCCTTATGTTCTTCGTTCGTCCGTGAGAGGGCGAGCGGCGGGTTGGAGTTGCGAATAGACTAGCGCTGCAATCTACAGGCGATTGATTAGACTGAAGTTATGTTTAAAACTAAAAGAAGAAAGAAAAAACAGTTTGGGATGTTTTGGTGCGGCTCACGTTGACTTTGTCCCACATGTAGTAGCCGTCAGCTTAAGAAACTCAAGACACACGGGATTATCCATGTTCTGTGCTTCTTAAGACGTCAGTGACCATAGCCCGGCAAACATGTCTTGAGGCTCGTTCACACAGGTGCGTTTGACTGCGTTTGACTTGTTAAGACTGCTTGAGCAGAGCTGCTGCTATGGCTACGACGCGCCAATGGGAAGGCGCTGCGCTGCACGATGAAACGCAGCGCAACGCGGTCGAGGCATACATATGCGCATTCCTCAGCAAACGCACCATGCGCGTAAAAGTTGACGGCACCCTAAACAACCCCCGGGGAGTTGTCTGCAAAGCTCCTCAGGGGAGTGTCATCAGCCCGCTCCTCCTCATACTGTCCATCGCGTCGTTCGCAGCGACAGCAAGGGTAGGGGAAGAACCGACGCACCCGATCAGCATGGTCGTGTATGCGGATGACGTGGCATTCTGGGCTACTGCCCCAAACTACAACAGGCAGCGCATCGTACGCTCCCTCGGGAGAGCTCTGACCAACACGATGTATCGCCTACACCAGTGGTTCTCAACCACTGATGTTTCGCGGACCCCTTGTGGATCGGAGGACGTGATGGAGGACCCCGTTCATGCTGAGGGGAAGGGAAAGTATAGGTTAATTAAGATAGTGATTTAATGAATGAATATAACTTAGTGCTAGTCTGAAGTAGACTTCTCCTATCGTCACATACATGAGAAAAATCACCCTAAAATTGAAACGTGTCTTCTCAATCTAAGAAAAGACAACTTTTATTGTCGGGCTTGACTGATGAGGCTGGGCTTCGCGGACCCCTAAAATGCCTTTGCGGACCCCAAAGGGTCCGCGGACCCCCATTTGAGGAGCACTGGCCTACATTAACTCGGCCTGGCGAAATCGATCGAAAAAAAAACGGTTGCGCTTTGTTACGCACCAAGGAGACCGCGCAGGTTCCAGCCTACACTGCTCGTCGGGGACACACCGGGGAGACTGGGGAGAACGGTCACTTACTTGGGGATCAGGCTAGACTGGAGGTTGTCCTGGGGCCCAGCGTTGGAGGGAGTGCTCCAAAGAACGGAAACTCATACAAACGTCCTCTGTTCGCTCGGTGGAACCACCTAGGGGCACCTCATATCGCAAGCACTGCAGCAGTTGTATAAGGGACTTCTTCTAGCTGGTCCCCTATACTCCCTGCCACTCGTCGAACTCACCTCAACTCAGCTGAAAATTTTCGAGCAAGCACAACCTGTGGCCCTCCGAATCTGTCCTGGAGTCCTCCGCATGGCATCGTCGAGACACACGCTCACAGAGGCCGGGTTGAACTCGTTGGAGAACGCCATGCAAAAACGGGCGCTAGGTCATCTCATTCGCATGAGCAACTCCGACTCCACCATCCCACTCTTGATGAGGATCGCTGAGCGTGCCGAGTCAAAACTGGGAGCGCACCTTTGCACCCTCAACGACATGGCAACAACACCCGAACCAGTCGGCCTCCTCCCAGCGCTGCACAGAGAGCCTCACCCGCTGAGGGTTAACCTCTGCATCCCAGGAAAGCGAAACAAGAACAACACAGCGGCGGTCGCCCCGCTGTCACAGAGGATCACCTTTGTATTCAGTACGATGCGTGGATCCGCGTATACACCGACGAATCAGTACACCGCTCTGAAAGCACGGCAACGGCAGGGACCAACGGCAGGGATCGGCTGTCACGTTACTGGATGGACTCGAACGCGCCACGCCTCTGGCATTGTCAGTTACGCGAGAAGTAGTAGAGCTTCAGCACAAAGGACAGGAAATCGCCTTTCAGTAGATTCCGAGCCACTGCGGCATCCGAGGGAACGAAGTTGCCGACTTTCTGGCGGTGCGGGCCCATAAAACCCCCAAATGCTCACTCTCGACAGTCCCTCAGTTTTCCGACACCAAGCTCCTCGCGAGGAGAGCCGTTATCCTTCAACACCCAGACCCAGGGGTTGTGGCAGGCACTTTTCCAGCTCGTCTCCCGCACGCCTTCAACGCCAAACAGCCGCGGTACTGTACCACCTGCGGACCGGAAGGGCATTTACCCCAGCATAGATAGGTCGTTTCAAGCCAGATTTCGACAGCTATTGTTATACCTGAGAAGTGCCTGCCGACGCCTGCACTCCCCCCGATCATGAAGGAGGGCAAACTGCCCTCAATGAGGCTCTTCCCCGGCTCAAGCTACCAGCACCAGCCTGGAAGAACTCATTTGTCCGCGAGCGTCCAGAGTGGTGACAGACACAGCGCTCATAAAGGTAGCAACCTACCTAAGAGACACGGAGCTCCTAAATGTCCTCTAAGAGTCTGACCAGCGACTAGCAAGACTGCGGCCTGGCGCACTTAGGTGCCTATATATAGAGCCACTATAAAGAAGCTACGCTTCAGAGTAACGACACTTACCCATCTTGTGCTTTAAAGTCATGGTGGCCAGTTATCTGAAGCTTTATCTGAGATCGCAGGAAACGCTTTTCCGTTCTTCGGACATTTCAAAATTGTTCGCGACAGAGCAAAACAATATCACATAAGATTGCTAACACCGCATCTAAAGCTGAAGGAAGTCGCATTTTTTAATTGTGGCGATCGACAGTTGCGTCTGCTCTGCACTAAGCATCAAGATTTTGGCGACAACAATACCAGGGAACAGAGTGCCGATACTCTGAGCGTAACTCATTAACTGGCTCTATATGTGCCTATGCCTATGCGTCAAAAAAGCCACCACTCAACACGGACACAGTGTTGCCTGGATCCTAGGGTTATCCCCTCCCGCACTCTGACTGCACCAGAAAAAGCCAACCTGAGAACTTGAGTTTTCCTGGCACCATCGATCTTCCCATTTTATTTTTATTACCTTTTAGTTATTTATTAGAGTTCATACCTTCTACATCTCCATACCCTTTTCCTCCCAAATCTCTTCCCTATCGACAATGACATGTGCGCCTTGGACGTCACCAACTTCGACGTCAATTTCTTTCTCATCGTTTAAATAAATAAAAAAAAAACTTTCAGCCTTTCCACTTTGGTGAAGAAGGAAGACCAGCTAAGCTGTGCTATGGTGGGAATGAAGTAATGACCGGCCGCAAGTTGGCAAGCCCGGAGTGGAAAGGCTGGGAAGGTTGCCGCCGTCGCTAATAGATGGCGGTAGCTGTCCAGAGTTTTGGGTCGAGATTTGTTTGCCCACGGACACGATACCATAGAGGTATTATAATCTACGCTAGAGGTTTAACTGGCGCTAGTGTGCGAGTGCAAATTGAAGCAGGCAGCAACCAGTCGGAAATTGACTTCCGGTAATGCATTTCTATCTGAAAAAGCGAGTGCATTTTCTCTCTGCGCTCGATTATAAGAGTAAATATCACGAATAATTCGTACGTTTTAGGCACATTGGAACATTTGTCTGCCACGCCGACGAAATGATTGGTCCGTTACGGCGTTTTCATTTGAAATTCGTTTCATAAAAGACGGTGCTAAAACCGCTTCGTGTATGTATTTATGTGCACTTTCGGACACTGTTAGCGCGAACACGGCCTTGGTGCTTTCCAGCATGGGGGATATACGGGCCAAACGAACGAAGGACATGTGGAAAACCAAGAGAGATGGCAAAAACTACGCAGTAACACTGGATAAGTAACTCCTTGTGCATGCAGACGTTTGAAATAAATCGAAAGTCACGTAATATAGTCCAATTTGCAAAAAATAAGTACCGCTTTATTCTTTCTGCTCATGAACAAGTGCCAAGACGCTTGTCTTGGTTTCAGATCATCACCCGCACGCTTCAAATCTTTGCAAATATGGAGAAGCCAGAGTTCTGGGGCCCGATAAAAACTGCCCGACATAGGAAATAATAAAAAGACACACCTTTCGTAGCCCACATACTTTATTTTTTTACGTTCAAATGTTTTTTTAACCGCGATGGGAAAGATGCACGACGCCGTCGTGCGACAGTCATTTTCATATAGTGACAGGACGGGCATATTAGCAATATATAAGCGCCACCGGAATGCTAGCGAACCTTGAACACACGATACCTTCCTTTCGATCGTTAGTTTGCTTAGAATCGTCGCTCGTTTTTACTTTACCTGCCATGAAACTGAGGTTTGGGCCTGAAATATAGCGAAGTTTAACATCAATCAGTGGTAAAGAAAAATGCCGTAACTAAAACAATTACACTTTCACAATATTAATAAAGGTACATACTATCCGGTACAACCGAAATAGCAAAAGTTATTAAAGTCATTTTCCGGCGAAAAGACAAAACTCAGGCGCGTTTTCTTATAGGAGTGCACAAGAGCACCGCACAAGTAGACTGGTTGCTGTCTGCTTCAATTTTCTTCCCAGAAGTCGCATAAACACTAGCGCCAGTTGAACCTCTAGCGTACATTATAATAACTCTATGCACGATACTGAGGACCCTTAACAGCTTCGATGTAGAAAAGTCGACGCATATGTGTGAACCAGCTTTTATAAAAAAAAAAAAAAGAAAATGGTTGCAGCAAACATTCCCCGTGCCATTGAAGAAGCGGCGACACCAGTATCAGGATTGTATTCTTTTGTCGATGCTGCAGATTCCAGTGGTTGCTGACCTGCCCGTGGGAAAGAACCTCCAGGACCACACTCTCGTCGGCGGAGCCTCCGTGCACGTGAACGAAAGTTTCAACGATGGCTTCGGAGGCGTCAGAGGCGCCCTGGACTACTACCGTTTTCACACAGGCAGGAATACTTTTAACACGAGACCCGTATTGGCGAGGTTTCGCGGCCGGATACCACGAGTGTGTTTTGAGTCCGTCGTGACCCGCTAAACTCAGCGGAAAGATTTCTTCGATGTATTTTCCTGGAAAATGTATTCGCTAAGTTTTGCGCAAAGATTTCTCCGCTATGCGTAGTGGACATTTTATGTCAAGTGACGTCATGGTGCCACCCGACGTCATATGTGTCACGTCATGCCATGGCGATACGTGAGCTCACATGAACATCGTGCTTTGTATTCAGCTTGATGAATTTGACATGGAATAGTACCTGAGCGCAGCAGGGTGCAGAGTCTCGGCTATATTTGCAGGACGCGCTAAGGAACCGAGATTTTATTTTTATTGGGTTGAATAAACATTCCGAGGAACAGCTCCATTAGAGTCATGGCAGCTTTAGCTACTCGAGTAATTGCACGATTTTCCCCGCGCTGCCTCTCGCGGCGATCGGTCTAGCGCGGTACCCTTTAAACACGCGCCAGATTAAGCCACCATTGCCGATCTTTTCTTGTCTCACCGTCATGCAGAGCCACTGAAGCGGGCGTTGACGAGCCTCCACAGAGCCCTATGCTGCGGAGAAGGACACAGTAGCACCTAAAGTGGCAATAACCTGTCTTGCTGTGGCAGTGATGAAGTGAAGCGAACGGAATAAGAGGAAGCAAAAAGTGAAGGTCGCTTATGGCGGCCGCCAATTGCCGAGCTAGCGTTCGGATATTTTGGAGCGCAGCCCGCCAGCTTTTTTTGCTTCTCTAGTAGAGCAAAGTTCATATTGCCAGTGCGCGTCTCTGCGTGCGTTGAACAAAGGATGATGGAGGAGCTCGAAACTTCAGATGTACTTGTACCGGTATGCCAATCACGCTCTCATGTGGCTTTTACTGATTTCAACCAAATTTTAGCGCGTTTCAATGAACGGATTAAGTGATACTGTAATCCAATATAGACGCTTTCAGGCAGCTGTGCATGGGCGCCGCCATAACCGACCTTCAGTTTTTGTTTCCTCTTATTTCGTTCGCTTCACATCATCATTACCACAGCAGGACAGGTTATTGCCACTTTAGCTGCTACTGCGTTTTTCTCCCCAGCATATGCCTTTGTGGAGGCTCGTCAACGCCCGCTTCAGTGGCTAGGAATCTCGGTAAGACAGGAGAAGGTCGGCAATGGCGGCTCACTCTAGCGCGAGTCGAACGCGTGTTTAAAGCGTCTATAAGAACATGTCGCCACACCGCTAGCAGCTGCGTTGCCAAGGTAACCTCTGGACCCAAAATGGAAACACTATTGGCGCTCCTGACGTTGTGCATCTATAGGTCTTTATGCGTCGTGTAGCTACTCTGGCATCTATAGTTGCCATATACAGTAATAGATCGACGGAGGCTGTGCTTTACGCGACAGTGTGTCGCCTTGGTTTGAACGTCGAGCGAAGTGCGTAAGCGTTTTGTGGAGGGTGAGCAGGAGGCGTTTCCGGCCCTGACAATATCAATAGGGGCCGTTGAGCCAACGTTCTGTTAATCTCACGTGACGCTGCCTGCATCAGGGCAAAGGGCGCAGGACGCGGACGACAGTTGCGCCAACACTGCCTAGAAGACAAGGCCGTAGTGCTGATATTTTTGTGCCGCCAGCGAAGGCCAACGCTGGACACCGATTGGAAACGAGTGCAGCGTCAGCGCTCGGCTTCGAGTCAAGTTTGAGCCGCACGTTGACTCAATCGTCGTGTCCAATCTGCGCCTGGCGTTGGCCTTCGCTGATGGCGCCATCTCATTCAGCTCAACGGCTTAGTTATCTAGGAGGTGTTGGTAACGCACGGTAGATCACGTAATGTCCTCCTCGAGGACGTCGTACACCGCAGGCCAAGTTCTAATTTCGGCTTCCACTATACTAGCAACCCAAGGTCACGGCGCACTTAGTGCGCATGATTGACCAATAGTTCCTCAAGCGCAGAAAGTTGACTAACGCTTTGACGTTGCCTTTTTATAGCTACTTAATTGACGCCATGGGCCCATAACGTCTACCGCGTCTGACTTAGAGGGAACAGGGTAAGGCAAATAATTTTGAAACAAAAAAAAAATTATTTTTTTTGTTTTTTAGAGATTTGGATTTCCCAGTCTTTCCTGAACAATGCTGACAGTGTCATTTGAGCGTGCGCGATTTATCTACAGAAAAAAATTACCTTTTCCGAAACCTAGGTGGTGACCGACCACGCCCCCTTTTACACCTATGCATGATCCGTACCTCTCCTATGTTGCAAAAAAAAAAAAAAAGCAGTAAAAAAAACGCAGGTTTTCTCTAGGTTCAGCGGAATGTTGATTGCTCGTCCGGCAACAGCAAAAAGCTGTCCAGCTTTTACGTTTTTAGCCCCATAAATCCTCAGAAACTGCCGGTATCACTCGCCACACACATTATTTTGCTTCTGCTTCGGCGTGCTTCTACGGGCAAGGTAATTTATTGTTTACTTTAAGACTAGATTTTGAATGTTAATCAAATGACGACGACGAAGAAGGTATTTCAAAAGCGTCGCTTCCAGGGTTAAGCCTGGTTCACATGCAACGATTTTTGCCCTAGCGCGGCGCGATTTCTGCCGTCGCGGCGCTCTGGCCAGCACCAGCGATTGAGCGGCACGAGCGCCGCGACGGCAAAAATCGCGCCGCTTTAGGGCCAAAATCACTGCATGTGAACCAGGCTATACGAGCAATTTCTCATACCGCCTCGTCCCCGCAACGCATTCTGCTGCCGGACGCAGCGGCTACCACGTGTGCATCTTCTTCGATGCTGTCGCACTCGGCACTGGCAGCACGCATTGAAGAGCTCAATGCAAAGTGTTAGTGACTGCGACTATGAACTGATTGACATCGACCTTCTGTCCTGTACCGTCGTTAAAAGCTGGGTGTGTAAAGTGTGTGGTGGGGACTTGCAGCTGGTTGAAAAATCAGCACAAAGAGCTGGCGTCGCCTGCACCTACTTTCCTAACTGCGAAAAGTGCTGTTCGACACACCAATTAGAGCGACGTCAAAACGGACAACCTCGGGCCTCTACTTGGTGCTTCACCAGGATGCTTCACGGTGCAGTGGTTGCGGGACGCTGACCGGTGACGACTTTACTTTGCAGACCGGTTTACAGCTCAACACAAAAGGGGCCCGCAAAGCAAGGCAGCAAACAAAGAAACTAAATATTGACTATGAAGGTGACAACCTGGCTGGTGGCTACCGAACTAATACATCAGCATGCATTTCTAGAGTGCAAGTGTTATAAAGCGCTGTTTTTCACTTCAAAGCCAATTATCTCAAAACATCATTTTTTGCGACGTTTGACCCTTTTTCTCTGAAACCATGAAAAATAGAAGCATTACTTTTTTCCCTACCAAGACAACACAAGGGAGAGCCTACTGAACTAGAATTGTGAAAATTAATCAAGGCCATTTTAGTTGACAAGCTGTTTATTGTCCATTTTGGCATTAAAATTGGGAGGGTGCAGTAAAAACACAAGCAAAAAAGAACTAAAATATATATAACAATAATTCTAGTTCAGTCAAGAGAACATAGAAAGCTAAATTCAGTAATACCAACATGAATCCTCTAACCCTAGCAGATCCTGAGAAAAAGGGTCACTTACATAGGCTGAAACACATGGGAGCTGTAGGGCCTACCATGTTCCTTAAGACGAAACGAAGTATTGCAATGTTCAATGCGACACTTTATCAATAATAGTATATTTATTGCAAAGCAAATGATGTATACAATAACCCCCCACGAAGGAACCTTAGATTTAGGATAGACACATTTCTTAAAAGCACCATCTCTGGTTTCAAAATTAGTTTTGATATTTATGAATAAGACGTATAGCTTATAATTAACAATAAAAATTGGTGAACTTTTGCACATCACAATGCATTGGATGAACTAACGTACCTTCTGCCAAATTGTCCGAACACCAAGGATAATGCTGGAAACGTTGGTATATACGTTGCACGCGCTCACCTTATCAGAAAAACAGATGCAAAGAAAATAACCCAAACAAGGCGTTGGCGCACACTCGTGCAAAGTATGATTTCTTTTAGGTATTCGTCGTTTCACCAAGTGTGAGCGTAGCAGAAGGTACAAGAGCGAGTTCTGGCTTTGCAGCGTCCCTGCCAAGCACGTGCGCTCGTGCAGTGCAAGCATATTTTCAGGGCCACATGATCGCGCTTGTAGCTTCGGCCTCGCTCGCACTTAGAGGGAAACGGAGTATACTTCAGATGCCAACAGCTGCAGCGCGTGTAACTACACTCATCGCAACATGCTCCTTGGTGCTTGGGTAAATAGGGGTGAGAGCGCGCTCAATCGAAAGCGTGGCACTTCCAGGGCCGTGGACGATCCCCGGCGGCATCGAGGGCATCGCCTTCGTCAAGACCAAGTACGCCAACCAGAGCGACGACTTCCCGGACGTCGAGATCATGCTCAACACCATCCCGCCCACTTCGGCGTACAGCGAGCCTTATATACGCGGCATGGGACTTAAAGAAGAAGTAAGCCACTGGCGGCCATAGCTGAGCTCGCTGCTGCTGAGCACGTGCTGTCGGCAAGCTTCCACGACGCTTCCAAAACGCACATGGCACAGCATCAAGATTGTGTTCTTTGGGAGACCATAAATAAGAGCTCATCCCGAGCGTGCGCTGTGAGCAGTCACCTCAAATATGACGTCCAGTAAATACCATCTATTGGCAGTATTCACTGGCGGCCATTGCTGAGTTCGTTGCTGCTGAGCGCGAGCTTACGATGAGCCTCTTGCAACCATTTTGCAACATACATTTCATGTCATCAAGGTTGTAGTTCTTCTGAGACAGTGGGATTTGTAGCGGTTTCTTCTCAGCATGCTCCGTTAACACTGAGCTCAAGTAAGGCGCCAGGCGATTTGTGACTTCAAGAAATATTCAGACGACCGCGAAGCTTAAAGGGGCACGGAAACGAATGGTTTGCACTTATTTCTTTGTTTAGATGTGGTCTATGTTGTGGCGGCAGGCCAGGAACACCAGCCTAGACTTTTACGTCTGCGTTGCCGGCAGAAAAGTCAAGAAACCTAATTTAGAAACGAATGAACAGATTTTAAGGTTGCTCCTGTAGGCGGTCTGTGAAGCTCCGTTGGAACGCCGCCACGTCATCGGCCTCTGAGAAGCAACGCCAGTTCGCGGCAGTATAGACGTTTTCTGTTTCCTGTCGTTCTCAGTCACGTGGGTTCCGTATCTGGTATGCGGGACGAAAAAATAATAAAACATTTCAACGTGGAATATGCGAGAAAATATAGGTGAGACAAAACAAGAATGTTTGACAATGAGGCACTTTTCGTAAACGCCTTTCAGCGGCGTGGAGAGATCAAAACGATGTTTTACCGCATACCAGAAGTGACGACATTTCAAGATGGCCGCGCCCTTGTGGAAAAGGTGTATAGCTCTCTCGTGGCACTGTCACAATTAACATATACAACGTTATAGACTCCTTAGCGTTCTCCGCCAAGTCACATTCAGGACTAATTAGCTCCGGGAGAGAGACATACTGCCGCGAACTGGCGCTGCTTCTCAGTGACCGATGACGTGGCGGCATTACAACGGAGCTTCACAGACATTCATATTAAAAATAGCGCAAAAATGACGGGACAAAAAGACGAAGAAGCAGATTGTAAAAGCTTGGTCTGCTGGGCAAGTTGGTAATGGACATTCATATTAAAAATAGCGCAAAAAAGACTGGACAAAAATACGAAGTCCAGTCTTTTTTGCGCTATTTTTAATATGAATGTCCATTGCCAACTTGCCCAGCAGACCAAGCTTTTACTTCACAGACCGCCACCAGGCGCAACCTTGAAATCTGTTCATTCGTTTCAAAATTAATTTCCTTGACTTTCCTGCCGGCAGCCCAGACGCAAAAGTCTAGACTAGTGTTTATGGGCTGCCGCCACAACATAGATCATATCTAAACGAAGAAATATGAGCAAAAGTTTCGTTTCCGTGCCCCTTTAAAGGGACCGTGAGATGAATTTCTTTAGCTTTTTCCCTCTTAGCTTTTATTCTCCACTCAAAAGCGAAATCAACAACCACATGGTCGTGGAGTGCTTGGGCGGCGGATGCGATGACTTCGAGCTTCCACCGTGCTTTTTAAGCACACCATGGAATTTGTCTTTCGCAAGTGATGAGGAGTGCCGTCACAGCCTCATTGGCCACGAAAGCGAATCCAAATGTTTATCGACGGATTGATTGTTAACCAGCGCGCAAGTCCGAGTGACGTAGCTCTCGTGTTCAATGCGTGAGCTGGGTTCGGTTGACGCGCTTGGACACCGCCGATGCATCGCGGTGAAAAGGCGGAGAGCTTTCGAGGGAAAGGATGTAAAAAAATAGTCCGCTATATTTTCGAACTTTCGTAACGAAAAGCAGGATTGGACTTTCTACCCTCTTTCTTTTGGCTCGCTAAACAATATGTGATTAGTAAAATCCCAAGCTAAACTCATTTATTTATGCCCAAAATTTATTACATGTTCCATTTAATTTCTGAATTTTATTGAATATAGAGGGTTACCAAACGATCAGATGTGGTGAAGGTTGCTCCCACGCCCCATTGGAGAGCAGGATATGTCGATGTGAATAGATTCCGTAGGTTTTTAAAATCGGTTTTTAAGTCACACTCGCAAAGGCCCTCTCCCTCCCCCCCCCCCCCCCCCCCTTCCCCTCCGCCTTCCCTATTCAGATTTACACCTCTGCGTACGTATCAACGCCGAGGTATCTCAACGCTCTTTTTGGGGCTGAATTGCGAAATATGACAAATAATATTTCAGAGAGAAAAAGAAAGAGAGAGAGAGAGAGAGAGAGAGGGAAATTGTGGTGGTGCCTTTGGATGATTGTTATAAAAATGACACCTAACATGAGTTGAGCTTGTCGGAAAACACGCCCTCTGGCCAACCAGAAGTCGCCTAGGAACTATCCGTGCGTTTGTACAATGCACGCGAGACGGTTTTTGTTTTTTATCAAGTCATCTATGATCGACCAGATTGAAGAACATAGTTGTAATCAAACATATATGTCTCAAACTGAACATGGATTGGGACGTTAACGTAGAAGATTTTCATTGAAATAATGACCACGGGGACATTCACGCATGAGTCGTCGGCGTTCTGCTTTTTCACGCACTTTCAGTTATATGTAGTACCATCTTTTGAAAGGAACACAAAAGAAAGGTGTCATATAGCGCTCCTCCTTAAAATTTGTGTTTTTATTTTTTAAAGTTTATTTGCACAGAAGCACAGCTACGTCTTCTTATCTCGGAATGCAAATCCGACCACTATAGTGTAGCTATGACGATGTATACGTGCTTTTACTAATTCTGCTGCGATTGCAGAGTTTTTGCCGCGACGGTACCTTCTAAGTTGCCCGCAACCAGTTACCCAATTTCTTTAATCGTGGAGTGCTTTATCTAGCGTAAAAACTTATTACCTGTTTTGTGTTTCCCAGGTGTACGGTAAATATTACCTTCCTCACCGGGACAAGCCTGTTTTTACTATGGTCCCCTTCGTGCTCCGACCAAAGTCAAGGGGAGAAGTCAAGCTTCGTTCCAGCAACCCCGACGATCCCCCGCTTATCAACACGGGATACTACAGCCATCCGGACGACATCAAGGTCATAGTGGAAGGTTCGTAATCTCCATCTTTAGTCATTTTTTTTTTTTTCACATATGTAGAATAGACCCTTTCCCGAATTCAGGGCTATCTGGTGGCTCAAATATCAGTCTACATTTTTGCATGCTAATGGACGTTACAATATATACATTCGTCAAAGGCCGATGAATGAAAGTTACGGTGTTTTTTGCTGTCCAATTGTGTCTCTATTTGTTTTAATTTTTATATTGTCGAGAAACTACCGCTCTCTGCGAGGCATCTAGTAAAATACAATTCTGGATAAAATTCACATTTTATTGTCATGAGCTGTCTGGGGTGTTCTAAAGTTTTTACATTACAAAGGTTTACATGACACTTTCAAATGCGTGGCGCATTAAAGTTTATAAGTCTTGTCACGGTGACAAAAAACAACAATACAGCAAACTAACGTTTGGAATAGTCAGCCTCCGGATTGGTGCCCGTCTACACATTCTTCCTTTGGCAGCCATCAAAAGGCCGCCATTAGCATGCACAGGTGATATACATTTAGATGAGGATAGTTATTTAAGCGCTCAGACGGAAATTTGAAAAAGGTATATAACCTTGGTGGATTTCGAGCGATGCAAAGGCGCTCAATGTTCGCGCCTTCAGTGCAGTAGATGAGAGCGCACGCTTGCACACTCGAGAATATCCCAACAAAAAAGCGCTCCAAGACTATTTCAAATTCACCAAATAAATTCCCTATGAGAGTGTACAATCTAATAAAGTAGTAGGAGCGTGTAGCTAACCCAAACACGCAAAGTAAGTTATAGTGCCAGCAAGTACATGTTGCGTTACCGGGAGAGAGATAGATAGAACTACCTCAGACCTATGCCGGCCGGGAAAACATGACAATAGAGACTTTTAGTAGATCGCTCCGATACCCCCGATAACCATACCCGATAATATACGATGCATCCGCAAAGGCAGCGGCCGAGTATCGGGTATAGTTATCGGAGTCATCGGAACGATCTCCTAAAACTCTCTAATGTCGAAAATAAAGAATAAAATACGATAATCTTCGCGCTTTAATCCAGGTAAGGCTGTTAGGTTTATTTAAAATAGATATGAGCGACGTTTATCACCATCGTCTGCTATGCCAGTCTTGGGAATTGAATATTTTTTCTTCCATGGCGGACTCTCGAGCGGCTGAAAATGTTTCATAAAATTGTTTAATGGCGATTGTGGCATCCAGCGCGTGAACTACAATAATTTCACAGATGTCACTCGCACCCGACGGTCTCATGCTTTGAACATTGTTCCGTTTAGATCTCATATCAATTGTTTTACAAAATAATTTTCCTCGCACTATTGAGTTATGGAATAGTCTTGATGGATCTACATGCATGCTTCCCTTCGATGATTTTATATTAGAAATAAGGAAACGTACCCTGCCTTGATGTGTGATTGTTAAATAGACATTACCATTGTTTTGTTTTTGTTTGTTGTTTAATATTTATTCACTTTAAGCAATATTTTGCACTCCTTCAATGGCCTCAATTGAGGTCGCAGTATGTACAAATAAATAAATAAATAAATAAAATAAATTTCCAGCAGGCCACCGATACGTATCGCATGCTGCGCTCGATTAGAAGGAATCGGAGATGCCAAGCCCTGGATAACTGGGGGGGGGGGGGGGGGGGGGGGGGGGGCAGCAGTTTGAGAACCAGACCAAGCTGAAAGAAGTGATCGAAGTATACCGTTTACTCTAAAGAGCGTCCCCGTCCGTCTACTTTCTCGCAGAGCCCTTGCGCAGCCAATCACTGCGATACATGTAGATAGCTCGGCCAAGTACGAGGCCACCAAAACGTTTCTACCTAATACTTTCGTTTACACTTGCGGATTCGCGGGCGAATCCGCAGTGGCAACGCGCGGATTTCGGTGCGGGTTGGCGAAATCGACTTGTCGCTGACGGAAAACCTGTATGTCGCGGTCCCGCACCGAGCCAGATTTTTCGCCAGTGACGAGCGGATTTCGCCACCCGACTCCAAAATCCGCTTGTCGCCGGCGTGGATCGGGCCGCGAATTCGCAAGTGTAAACGCATTATAAAAACTTAGTTCACTTTGTGTCGGTTGTGCTGGCAGCAACCGAAACCACAGCAACGACGAAGTCACCGGGACAAGAGCACGCCGTTCCCGACGTGGCAAGAGATGCAAGAGATAGCTTCGCGAATCAATCATAAGTCATGGTTATCCCGGTGTTCTGATCGTTTCTGTCGTTTTGGTTGTTGTGAACGCAACCGTCGCAATTGTGTGAACCAGCCTCCATACACGTTTGCAAGAGAGGCTATTGTGCGCCGTCATTTTTAGCGATGCTGGCACCACCTAACGTTCGCGCCATGTTGGTGTGAGCCAGGGGCAAGTTGGAGTCAGTGATACTTTCTAATGAACACAGGCTGGCGGCAATGGGGGTGTGGAAGGAGCTTCTGGTGCATTCTGATATGACCTTTGAGATCTTAGATATTTTACTAAAGTTTCGGTTGGTTACTACTGGTTTTGATATTTTACTTAACGGTTTGCGTTCTTTCTCGGCCGAAGACGACGCCTGTATATTTTATAAATAGCTTTTAGATAGCTCTCGGCGCTCAGTGGTGTCTACTTCAGCAAGAGACGCCTGGCAACATTGTATGGCAAGCAGCGAACGCCCTGGTTTGAAAGCAGGTCCCCCTCACCTCACCTCGGCGCGCGGTGCGAGATTAAACCGGCATTCCACTTGCAAAAGGTGTATAGATGGAAACATTTTTTTTTTCGGCCTTCGGTTTCGCCGAGTTTTTTTTTCCGTACATTATAAAAAAGGGAACTGGTACTAACTTCTTTGCAGGACGCGAAGAGAGTCAATCACAGCGAGCAATAGCATGATCCCGGTCAATGACGAAGCTCATTATTACATCTGAAAAATTACGATGTGGGCAGGAGCAATGAGCAGGTGAAATGTCATGCTTGCCGTACCGGCGCACACCGCATTTTTTAGTCTAATCTCATTTCTGAGCTTCGTCATTCGCTGAGTACCTTGTATTGTTCGCTGTGATTGGCGTCTCCGTGTTCCTAAAAAAAGTTAACTTAATAATATTTTCTTAAACGTACCTTGCAGTGATCGGCTCTCCGAATGGTCTGCGAAACAAAAACCACAGGCCTTTTTACAGTGTTCTTTTTACTACCAAGGAAGACTCGGTATAACGGTAACGTGATGAATCAGATTTCCGTGGTCTTCGTAGCGAACAACACACCAGCCTACGCATGTCTAAGTGGACCTCACTCTTCCGAACACGGTCGAGCGATTGGGAACAAGGGCATCTCGAATCGTCGTACAAGCACCCGGATGAAGTCGCTAAATCTAACTCTCTCGTGCGCGCCGGAAAGAGTCAAGCCCGAGTGAGAATGGCGAGCACAACCCCGAACATAAGGCTGAATAGCTGATTTAACTGACTGAGAATAAAGTTACATATTCTTTAGAGTCTTAACAAATGTAAACGCCAGGATTGCCACGTAATAAAGTATACTGTTGCATAATCATTAGATAAAATTATAAATATATTTAATTTTTTTCAGCATTCGGGCTTTTTTTTTTTTAATCTAAATCTACTCAATATCGCTTCTTTGCTTTTTTTTTAATTTGGTGACACATATAAAGTATGCACATATATAATATATTATATATGTGCATACATATATAATATATATATGCACATATATAATATACATGACACATATAAAGTATGGAGACACATATAAAGTATGCACATATATAATATACATATATGTCCTGTCTGCTTCTCTCCTCGTGTCCTCGTTGTTTTGGCGCCTCACCCCAAGCCGAAACATATGTTTAGACCAAAAAACGCAGTCTGAGTTGTGGCATTAAGCAATGCAAAACGTCACGCTTGCATTGCTTAATGTCACAACTCAGACTGCGTTTTTTGGTCTAAACATATGTTTCGGCATCGTCATTCGCTGAGTTGCCTTCGTAAGTTGCGGTGATTCACTCTCCGAGTGTTGTGCGGGAAAGAAGACGCTCGAGCTTTTTATACTTCACCTCGCCTCACCCAACGATGGACTAAGGCAAAAGCTACGAACCGCCAGATTCAATCACGAGCCACTTAAAAATCAATCAATCAATCAATCAAATGATTAATCAATCAATTCATCAGTCATTCAATCAATGAATCAATCAATTTTGTTTCCTCTCTATTTGAGAGGGGAAGGCAGGGAAAAAAAGCAGCATGTAGCTACTTGACGAAGCCCCCGCGTCCCCTGTACAACTGGAGAAGAAACACAACATATGAGTGAATCAACAGTTTAACATATACATATAAAGACAGGCAATCGAGAGCTTATACAAGACAGTGGTGTCAACTGTATACAGTGCAAAAGCTTAAACAAGGTAAACATAATTCAGAGTTTCACACGCTTGCTCCGAGAGTTTAGAAATGAGAACACAACAATGCACATTGACTTTCAAAAATGTATGCGCAACTGTCTCTATACCTTCAAAACTTGACAACACCTATTCAATGCATCACACAGATAAGCCACGAATTTCCTTTTTGCTTTTGTTTGCCACGAAAATGTCCTTTGCTTAAAGGTTATTTAAAGTCCTTGGGAGTGTAAAAGCCAGTCTCTGGTCACCATAATTGGTTCTGGAGCGCGGTGCGGCCCAGTTTCGAGAATGACGGGCGATGTATGTTGCGTCCCGCGACGCCAAACCTGAGACTGAATTAAGAACGCTCTCAGGGCTCTCTAATGATCTTTTATATGAAATCAAAATCTTATAACTATAGTAATTCGTGATTTTTAACGTGTCAAGCTTTTTAAACAAAGATTTCGTGGAGTGATCATTCGCTACATTACATATGACTGAACTAGGGGTGTGCGAATATTCGAAATTTCGAATACGAATCGAATATTATACATTTAATATTCGTATTCAATTCGTAAACTAAGTCTTTGGTATTTTTCGAATATTCGTCGTAACACGAATATTCGAAATTAATCGAATATTCGAGAACGTGTTCGCAAGCGTAAGTTTTGCTTTCGGCTTCGGTTTCGGTAAGTAAGGCCGATTGACAGCGACAGAGCAGCTATCCGGCTTCAACCTAAACTGGTGGCATGGGTGTCGGTAGCGGTAATCTGCGAGAGTCTGTGCCCTTGTGACTCCTGACTTTTTAAACAGGTCACTTTCGCGTTCGCCCACCTGTGGTATGGCGGATGGAGGTGATTGCGGGGAACCGTCTGCGAAGCGGAGAAACGAACGGGAAACGGCACCAAAACGAAGAGAGAGGAGCGCTATTTGGAAATATTTTGCGAGGGTGACGGCATCGATGGCGCAATGTACGGCATGCGAGTCAACGCTTAAAGCGCCCACAGGCACGACAACGCCCCTTGTCAACCATCTCAAAGTACATCCTGCGCGGTTGAAAGAGTATCGTTTGATTACCGCTTGTACGCCAGGAAAAGATCAACCGACGCTGATGGACTTGGTCCGCCGCACGGAGGCCCTGCCAGAAAAGAGGGTGCGAGCGCTAAATTACAAGGTGGCCGCCATGGTTACTCTTGATTTACAACATTGTGGAAGACCGCGGCTTCAAAGAACTGTCAGAAACCGTTCCCAACTATCGCATACCATCCCGCTCTACACTCGCGCGTGCTTGTGCCACGGATGTATGACGACACCCGAAAAAAGTGAAAGCAGAGCTCAACAGTGCCTTTGAAGGCGGCACTACCGCTGTTGCCTTCACAAGCGACATGTGGACATCCCGCGTTAACGAAAGTTGCGTGAGCTTCACCTGCCATCTTCTCACTCCAAACTTCATGATGAAGCGGTTCACATTGATCACTCGACACATGGCTGCCAGTCACAGTGCTGTGAACATCGCAATTATGCTGGACGAAATGTGCCGTGACTGGGAGATACCCGATGAATGTGCGAAGTTCATCGTAACGTATAACGGGCGCAACCTTCGTGCTGCAGTATCCCGTAGACTGAAAGAGCGTGCTTCGCGCATACGCTTCAACTGGCGATTAATGGCGCGAGATCTCGTCCGCCGGCCATTGATCGCCTGTGCAAGAAAGTGAGGCATATTGTGGGACATTACAAGGACAGTTCATCAGCTCAGAAAAAACTTGAGGAGTGCCAAAATAAGATGGGAAAGGACACACTGCGTCTGGGGCAAGACGTGGGGACGAGATGGAATAGCCAGTATATAATGTTGTCTCTCCTTCTGGAACTCAAAGAAGCAGTCACCGTGGAGCTTGCTACCTTGGACTGTGACATCGATGGACCCTGTTCATCAGAGTGGATAGATACTTCTTAAATATGTACCAGCATTGAAGCCATTGTTTGATGCCACTGTTATTGCCAGTACTGAGAAATATCAGTGTTTGTCCTCGCAATTTTTTTATAATTTTTGGTATGTTCCACTGTATAGGTAACTGTGCTGGGGCATCAGGTTCACTCTGTATAAGGAGGACAAGGAAGCATGCCTTGCTATGTTCTTGGACCCAGGCTTCAAGTCCACTATTTTTAAAGCTGAAAAGGAAAATTTATTATGGCTAAAAGCGCTGGTGCTGCAAGAGCTAGCCTAGTGTGATGCTACTGAAGAAACCCAGCCGGAAGCTGCAACACAGTCAAAAGAGCAAGGCTCAACACCGTCAGCAATTTTTGGCAAGCATTTGACCACTTAACCAAAAGTGCAATGGACAGCAAACTGGTTTCAGCTTCAAAATGGGAAGTTGTAACGTATGCGGAGGAGGTACTGCTAAAGAGAGAGAGAGAGAGTGATCAGTGTGAGTGGTGGTGGATTGTGGGGTGCTTAAGGTATCTGAGCCTGGCGAAGCTTTGCATCAAATACCTGGCAATACCTGCTACTTCAGTGCCGAGTAAGAGAGTTTTTTTTTCTTTTTTTTTTTGTGGCTGGAGGTGTAGTTTTCCGCTCAAAGGGAGCGCCTCCTACCTGACCATGAGCTGCAGTTGATTCTTCTGCATGACAACTTGTAATCTTCCCTACAACTAGAATTTTCGTTTTAGGGGAAAAGCTCCTTAGGGTCTAGCCTTGTCCGTCCGTCCGTCCGTCCGTCCGTCCGTCCGTCCGTCCGACCGGCGTCCGTGCTCACAAAAAAAATAAAAAAAAATGTTTGCGCAGTCGACAGGATTCTAACCTGTGCGGGGAGACCCCAATGGATTTCTAGTCCATCGCCTTAACCACTCGGCCAAGACTGCGGGACGAGTAGGGGGCTTTGAGATGTGGTGGTAGCTCAAGAGCTGGGGATGTCATGTATGAAACGTTGCATGTAGCCGCTCAACGTCTATACAGGAGAGGGCGCTGCGGTCAAATGCGTATATAATCGCGTTAAACTTTGCATGCATGGCTCTGGATTTCACCGACCATAAAACAGTAATAATGAAGTCGAAACGCAACCCGGAACTCAGCACTACCTATGAGCAATAAAAAAAAAATCAGCACCATCACCACTACCTATGAATAATAAGATCAGTATCATCAGCACCACCAAAGCTTCACCCCAATCAACATCATTCACCACGTGGAGATGCGGTCATTTTTGTGTTTTTATTCTCGTCAACGCCAGTGAGGCACTGGTGTTAACGAGAATAAAAACACAAACACGAAAATCCTAGTTTTAGGGAAGATTACAAATTGTCATGCAGAAAATCTACTGTAGTTCTGCAATTCAAATATCAAAAAATCAAAAATTAAAAAAAAAAATCAACTGCAGTTCCAACATGTGAAAATAAAAATGTTGTGAATGAATGCACCTGCCTTCGACTATTTGATATTCGATTCGATATTCGAAGCTGACTATTCGTATTCGATTCGTATTCGAAAATGTTAATATTCGCACACCCCTATATTATTCGCATTGCCCTCTTTTACATTATAAAAAGTCTCTGAACGTTCGTTTTCGTAGTGGTTCCCCAGACAAGGGAACAGTAATCGAAATGTGAGCAGAACAGGGCGTGATATATCGCTTCGATGCACATATATCGGTGCCCGCGTCTCAGATCCCTGATGGAGATGGGCGTAGCGTACAGTGGTTCGAATCACATAGCAATGAGTGAATCATCAATTTTACATTGCAAAGAAAGCCACGACATACATGCTCTCTGCAGTGGCGGAGTTATAAAAATGAGGCAGCGCTTTTTGATTCGGAGCACGTCATAGTTTAGCGTTGTACCTGATTGGTCCTGGCGGCCCGTGGCTTTAGCATTTAGTTCATCGTAGAACGAGACGAAGTACAGTAAGTTTCGCTGCCGCGAAACGTTATTACTAAAAATACTAATTTGCCAATTTATTCATTAATTCATTCACTCTATGCAAACATTGAGAGCTGATACTTCGAACCACGCGCCGTGTTGGCAACTATCGCAAGGCTAGGCTATGGTTTACCTTCAATAGGTATGTAGTGGTGTGGGGGGGGGGGGGGGGGGGGTATGGAAAGAAATAATGGCACCAGAATTGACCTTTGATAACGCAGTCTTGTGCATGAGTTCTAGAGTTCAAGCAAATTGAAGATAGTACAAAGGATCGTTGGCAGGATAGCTCTAGGGGCACATGGCAACACTCTAAACGAGGGAGTGCAAGGTGATATGAGCTGGTCATCATTTAAGACAAGAGAGGCAGTGAGTAAAATAAATTGTGTCCAAAGACCAACAGACATAGAGGACACATGGTGGGCGCATAAAATCTATAAATACCTGTATATAAGGAGTCTGAACTCGAGATGAGCTAAACGAACACGAAAGCTTAGGATGAAATTCCTCCAGGAGGGAGGCAGGAGGCAGGAGGATGTATCTCTCTGCCTCTTGCAGAAGGAGGCAGAGAGATAGATGTGGGAGGAGAAAATGCAGGGGAAGTCAGCTTTAACAATTTATAAGTCACAAAAGCAAGAAATAGAAGGTTTATTTGATAATTCAACGCTCTGCTGTTTGAGGCGAGGACGGGAGTCTTAAGGACAAAAACGTTTAGGGCCAAATTTGACAATGCGCGCAATATGTGAGGAGGAGATGGAAACATTTAAGCATGTGATTCTAAAATGTAAGAAGCTGAGTCCTACCCTTCCCGAAGGGGCGACAGACGTACCGGTGGCGCTTGGTTTCGCTGATGAGGATGGAAGGGTGGATTACAGAAGAGTGGCAACGAAGGGGAGGTTGGAGTGTTGGTGGAAATTATGTAGAGGAAATTGAACGAAGAACAACTAACTAGCACAGCTGGGGGAAAGAGGAAATTGGGACTTCCTCCCGCGTGGTTCCGGCCCGAAGTCTCAACACTCTCCCCCAGTGGGTCTGGTGTTAGCTAGGTGACGTCTACAAGGTTCGACCAGAGGAAAATTGGCGACTCCCTCGCCGGGGGAGAAGGCGGGGCGTGATCTTTTTAGTTTCTTTTGCCTTATCCCTCTAAGGTAAGCCTGGCGATCATTTTCATGACCTGGTGATAGTTACGAGAAGGCACTGGCTTGAAAAGAGAAAGTGAAAATCAAGTTATTGTTATTGGTTTTAGGCTAGGTGGCGCAAGCAACCGCTCGTTATAAAGGGTACAGCCGTTATTATCAATCATTATCTATCACATCTGTCCATCCATTCATGGTGGCGCAAGCTACCGCCCGTTATACCTTTATCATCCATACATTAATCCATCCAGGTCTGAAGGAGGTGTACAGGATCGCGAACACGGAGGCGTTCAAGCAGCACGGCGCCCAGTTCTGGACGGAGGTGTTTCCGGGCTGCGAGGCCGAGGAGCATTTTAGCGACGCCTACTGGAAATGCCTCGCGCTTTCCTTCCCGACCACGGCCTATCACCCGGCGGGGACCTGCCGGATGGGAAGCGACCACAGGGCCGTCGTGGACCCCAGACTCAGGTGGGCGTGAGCACGACCAGGGCTCGTCCCTTACACTCTAAGCAATCTGTGGCATCTTTTTTTTTTTTTTTTCACTTGCAATGCATTTGAAAGGGCCAACCGTGGCACACTATGGAGGGAGCGTGGAAAATGACGAGCTTAAAGATACATATAGACATAAGACAAAATCAGTCGAGAAGTCCTTCGTTAATTTGCAGTACAGTCACAGCGGTAGCTCCGACACGTCATGGCGAAGTTGTTGGGCATCTGCGTCGCGTTCGTGCACCGTGAGGTGCGTGAACATAAGCTTTCGAAACAAAGTGGACATCCGTTTTGTTCCGAACGTTTTTAGTTTGTTTTATTTTGTTCCGAACGGTTCTGTTCCTTTTTTGTTCCGGAACGCGTGAAAGTGAGCCTCCCCGGCACGAGATCTTGGTATTGACAGCGCTACGGCGACATATTGTTATCGGCTATTCTTTTTTTTTTTTCCAGAGGACGCGTGCAGTGGAAATTGGGTACAACCATTGCTTCCTCTATACTCACAAAACCTGGCAGTTCGACGACGGAGCCATAGTGTGACCGGTCGCAGATTTGGAGCGCGAGGATCTGGTAGCAGAGAGCATTTCTGGTAGCAGAGAGCACACTGCTTCTGCAGCAGCGAGGACCCGAAACATGGTTTTCAAACCCGACGGACACTCCAACGATCGGGAGAAGTGTGTTTCGGCGTCTCGCCGCAGCGGGGCACCCGTTGCATGCCTCTCCCAGAGCCGTTTATACTGAGAGAGTTTGGCCAATGGGCGGAGCTTGTTGGCCGCTAGAACAAGCGGATTTCGCGGTAACACAATATGGCGTTACTTCTTTGTCTTGTTCATTCCTGAGAAATCGCGTAGAGTTCCTATGAGTCAGAGCCACAATATGGCGGACGGAAGTAGTCATCCCCCGGTTGTCAGACTACGCTGCTGTGGTTGTCAGGCTGTCAAAATCTCCTTAAGAAGGCCAAACTCTCTCAGTATAAACGGATCTGGCCTCTCCTCTCAACCGTTGTCTGCCGCTCTACCTTTTCGCTTTTGGCGGCCGCGTCTCGTGGCGATCTGCCAGGCTTTGTCAGTATAGAGGAGGCTATGGTGCTACAAAAATCCTAAACATAGAGCGGATTATTAACTCTGTGGCGTGGCTCAGTGCCAATGCCTCCGCTTCGCACGCAGCAAACACAGGCTCGATTGACGCAAGCGGTGGGCAATATTTTTTCAAGGATTGAGCAATATCGACGACATGCAGACATCCTACATTTCCAACTACAACGTCAACAACTAATACTACAACATCAACAGCAAGTACAACATCAACATGGACGTTATTTCAGTGGTGGAAACGACCCATAACAACTATCGCTGTAAAATTGGGCGTTGTAACAATAAGCATGACGCTTAAAGGGGAACTCCACAGGTTTTTTGAGCGGACTTTACCCTTTCCGGTATGCTATTTAGTATCGCGAAACTCATAACAGTTATTGTGAAATCGGCAAATGAAAATGATGCAAAAACCAGCATTCAAATATACCCGCACTTTTCAGTTAGTTATACTTCGTCTCACCTTAGTATGGACTATTGTTAGCCGCGCGTGCTAAAAGCGCGAGCTAGTCGTTTTGAATGAAGCCGCGGCGGCTGCACGAGCACTCGTGCAGCAAGTGCTCTAGTCAAGGCAGTCAAGGCTGGCCGCTCGCGCCAGCACAGCCTTCGCGGTTAGTCCATGCTATACTTCGTCTCACCTTAGTATGGACTATTGTTAGCCGCGCGTGCTAAAAGAGTGAGCTAGTCGCTTTGAGTGAAGCCGCGGCGGCTGCACGAGCGCTCGTGCAGCAAGTGCTCTAGTCAAGGCAGTCAAGGCTGGCCGCTCGCGCTAGCACAGCCTTCGCGGTTAGTCCATGCTAGGGTGAGACGAAGTGTAGGGTGAGACGAAGTATAGGAACAAATTCCGTACCGTTTTTGCACATCCAGTACGGTAAGATGGGGCACTCCGGTACGCACTGCGCATGTGCGAGTCTTCTGCGGTAGCATACGCGCAGTTCGTATCGGAAGGCCCATAGTACCGTATCGGATGTGCGAAAACGGTCCCCTATAACTCTCGATTGTCACAGCGCAAACGATTCTTTTTAGGTTTATACGCACTTTCAGCCTCGTCACTTGTCGAGATCTCTCCGTAGACTGCATCGATTGGCTCTTCCATATACTGTGTGAAAAAATAGACGCACCAGATTCCATAGAGGGGTTCCCCAGACCGGACGTCTGCATTCCCCAAGGGTGTGTCCGGGATTCCAGTCAACGCTCGTTTACGGTCAGTGAAGTCAATGAGAAACGGCTACGTTTAACTGGTTCCAGTGGCAGAAAAAAACAAAAAAACAATATCGTCCACTACTAAAACGGCATTGCAAATGGATCATAATACCGGTCGCCATTCTCATTGGTTGAACTGATCAAGACGATTGGTGTTCGGAGCGGATCACTAGCCAGCTTACTTTCTGGGATTTCAGAAAGTGTAGAATTAGTAGAATCTATAACACTCTGGACTGCGCTCAATTTTCTACGCCGCAGCTTGCTTATTTAAATAATTTCTTGTGTCCACCGATCCTACGGGCTATTCTTTATTCGAAGGAAAAATCTGCGGACAGACGTGCATGACGTCAGCGGCCGACGCAACTTTTCCTTCTGTTCCGTCTTTTAAGGTTTCTACTTTTTGATTACCTCAATTGACACACGTCGAATGCAGTCTCACCCACCAAAAAACAACGGATCGTCTGTACCGTCTCCGCCCGTTCACCGCGGATTTGGTGGCAGCTTGCCACACCGTAAAGGCCTGTTCACACATGCAGCGGAGCGCTACAAGCATAGCGCTAACCTCGCGCTAAGCGCGTGCTGACCGGAGCGTTCACCAGCTTTGTATCGCACCGCCAAAACTGTTGCTCGTGGCAGGTGATAAGTAGCTGGCGGCACGTGAGGAGCGCTACATCAGCGCTTCGCTCCATGTGAGAACCGGCCCTAAAAGGGACTCTTTTGTCTTGTAATGCCCGCTTTGCAAAATAACTCTTCAAATTTCTCCCGTGTGTGAATACCGCTCACGCTGGTTGTCTCAACTATAGCCACCTAATGAGCTACGTGGGGTGCCTGGAACGCGTCTCCGACTAATGTGGTTAGCGTCCCATCCTGCCCACGCATCAAAAAATGGTCCCGAAGTGACAACAAACGACGTCAAGAAAGTCGGATTGCCATGCTTTCGGATATCGCGATTCTGGCAGTAGGCACTAGGAGTACCGGCAAAGAGCACGAGTGAACGCGAGTGTCGCAGTCGTCGCAGCGTCCCAATTCCTTCCTGGCTGCCGAAGCTTCCGTGGACTGTCCAGCTGGAGAGCGACCCGCAGCAGAACAGGCGTCTGCCACATCCACCACCGCTGCTGAGACACCGCCTGGATCGCGACCGGCGACAGCATGACACTTGCATGACGTCATCGGGCGAAAATCGAGAAACCACTTCCTTGGACGCCTAAAACACAAAAGTCGGAGACGCGTTCCTGCAGGCACCATAGCTTCGGAGTGACGACACTTGAACCATCTTGCTGATTAAAATCATTGTTGCCAGTTATCTTAAGCTTTATTCGAAATAGAAAAAAAAAAAAAACTCTTGTCTTTCCTAAAAAAAAATTGACCGCATCTCCACGTGGTGAATGATGTTGCTTGGGGTGAAGCTCTGGTGGTGCTTGTCTGCGTAGACGCCGAGCCGCAGCATGCTGAGCCTTTTCATTCATGACAGTAGGAGAATGTGTGGTTTTCTTCTTTTTCTTTTTTTAAGCAGACAGATGGGATGGTATCTCAGAACCCCCTACTCTTTTTTTTCTTCTTCTTTTTCTTTGAGCCTTTTCATTCATGTCAGTAGGAGAATGTGTGGTTTTCTTCCTTTTCTTTTTTTAAGCAGACAGATGGGATGGCATCTCGGAACCCCCTACTCTTTTTTTTCTTCTTTTTTTTTTTTTGTTCATAATTTTTTTCATCTTTTTTTTCCAATTTTTTTTTTTTGCCCTACACGAGCACGTGAGCATGTGCTCACGTGCTCGTGAGCACGTGATCTCACGAGCAGAAGCACGAGCACCCGACGCCGGGCTATAGCCACCGTAGCCGGGCCTACGGCGGAGGCCGGACGGCGGACGGACATGGCTAGCCCCTAAGGAGCTTCGCCCCTAAAAAATCAGAACAGACCGCGACAGAGCGAAGCGATATCGCCTGAGCTTCCTGCTGACACCTTTAAAGCTCAAGAAGCCGCATTTGCAAATCGTATGAGACCCTTTACAAAAGTCCGTCAAGCAACATTGGCGGTCGCCATTGCTTGGACACGTAGCGTGTGATTGGATCCGAGTCCTCGCCGAACGCTGACGCAATGCTCGTGTCCAATACGTGCTCTGGCGTATACGTGATCAAGCAATGGCGGACAGGCAATGGCGCGAACTTTTGAAAAGGGTGCATTCCACCCACTCTGCGCTAAGCACCAAAATGGCCGGTTCCAGAAGGCCGTCGGGGGATAGGGTACCGATATTCCAAGCATAGGTTAAGTTCTACACCAAGGGGGAACTACAGGGAGGAACTTCAGTTGTGCCGCCTCTAGCGTGAGCATGTTCGACGACGCTTTGGCGTCTTGTGAGCGCCGAGCGCGCGCCCGCAACCACAGCACGGCGAAAGGAAACGAGCACATGCTGATGGCCAGGCGTTCGAAAGACGCGCCCTCTCGGAAGCAAGATGGACAACACCCGCACTGACGTCCCTCTATTGCAGGGTCCGTGGCGGGATCCGGGGGCTTCGCGTGGTCGACACGTCCGTCATCCCGGAGATGTTGTCGGGGCACCTCAACGCGCCGGTCATCATGATCGCCGAGAAGGCCGCCGACATGATCCTGGAAGACAACGCCAACGCCGTCGCCGGGTCCAAGTCCGCGAGCTCCTCCTCGGGCACGCCCACCCCCGGCGCCGACTCGACGAGTGGGGCGGGAAGTACGACGGACGCGTTGCCTTGGCTCGCTGTCGCGGCTCTCGCTGTCGCGTTGGGCTTTGGGTCCGCTAGCTAGTCAGCAGCACCTGCCCAATACCGGGTAGAAGGCAAGGACCGTGCGTGACGTCATCGCTAATGGATCTCTGATCCGCCCAAGCTGCAAACACGCCGAGGCTACACCGCAAAGCGGCAGACGCGTGATGCGCAGGCCTTAGTCTTCTAGGTGGTATGTGGAGAGCAGGTCGCCTGCTTCTTGCGCGGGAGTCGCGGTCACGTCAGAACGACGCCGAGCTCTGATTGGCTTTGATTGAAAGGATAGTGGTATAGGCCCCAATGCTCAATGCCTTGACGTCTACCCACTATTCTTGTTAATCAGCCAATAAGAGCTCGGCACTTTGACATCATTGCAATCCCTGTGCAAGAAGCAGACGAACTTGCGCTCCGCCTTGACCTGGCCCCTTTTCCGGTATCCAGAAATGAATGTTGAAGACGATTAAACAAGCAACGCGATGTAAATACACTCTGATCATGTTGAACATATGTAACAAACAGGCAAGTTAAGGAAAGGATGCCGGCAAGCTGGTTTCAAATAGACATTTCCGCCCGTGATCAACAAGAGGAAAAGAAAGATAGACGACACTTCTCGTTTTGATGTTCTCTTAAAAAAAAAAAGAAAAAGAAAACGTGTTTACCCTTTACGTTTCTGAAGTGCTCGAGCGGTCCAAAACCGTAATTATTTGGCTCTCCAGAGCCAAATAAAGATATTATTAGTATTAATATTATTACTATATTAAACTTATTTTATATTATATGTACATTTTTTTAAGAAGAGTTTTTAAGCTTCAATTTTTGAAGATGGTCTCATTATCATTTTCAACCGTAAAAGAAAAAAAAGAGGTGTCGTTGTTTTTGAATGTGTGATTATGCCATCGAAGTTTGTAACCCTGAGTCATCTCCTTTAATGGTTCTTGAATTACGGAATGCCATCGAATTTGTCGGCTTGGTGAATTTAGCAATGGGAAAAGCAACATGTGTGGAATATTCAACACTAGAAATATCATTTGTGCCATGAATGTTCAAGTTCTAAATAAACTCACCTTTTATATTCTACTTGTAGCAGGCTCATTCGACGAATTATTATACCCTGACTCCAACAAAGCCCCGACACAAACGCACGCGCAAAGGCGTTGTAAGTTGGCTAGCATCATAAAAAACGCAAAAAAAAACGTGGGTGAATATTCGCGATGAAAGGTGGTCACTCTCTTTCATATTGGAGCTTCCTCTTCGTATCGGGATATGGCATACATCGTCCCTTTTATTGGCGTGCTCGCTGACCAGCGACTAGGCAAGAGCGTGTACCATATCTGCAATAACAAGTTACAAATTGCATGTTTTACCGGAAAAAAAAAAGAAGAAAAACGCCGTGTCGAAGTGCCACTTTTTGGGTCCCCATCTTTTTCCCGACGCGTTATGAGCCGATGTGTAAATAACGTTTTGGGATTTAATTCATGAGATAGAATCGAAAGGTGACTAACTAAAATATTTAAGTACGCAAGCCTGACCACAGAGGAGGAATTTCAGTTAGCATTCCTAGTGTATGGACGCACAAACATGTTTTGTGTGCTCATTATTCGTTAGAACGACTTTCCTAAACAAACTTTCTCCTCCAGTATCGTGATCTTGTTTATTTTGAAGTATAAATTTCACTTTCCGCTAATCAAGTCGACTAAACAATCATCGTCGTCTGGTGTTGACAATATTAATTCAAAGTTTCTAAAGACTACGAAAGAATATACATAAATCATTTTGTCTAAACTATTTGAACAATCTCTTTCACTAGGTCAGCTTCCAGACGACTGGAAAATTGGAAGGGTGATTCCACTACACAAGACTGGATACAAACATTCCCCTTTTAACTTTAGACCCATTCCACTCACAAGTATTTGTAGTAAAACAATGGAACATATAATTTATTCTATCTGGTTAATTTTCTTGAATCTAATTCATTCTTCAACGTTAACCAACACGGTTTTAGGACATCTTTTTTTATGCGAGACACAACTTGTAAGACTAACAAATGATTACCATCAGGTTCTAGATCGTGGTTCACGGATTGGCAGTGTTTCTCTGGACTCCTCCAAGGCGTTTGACAGGGTCTCTCAAAAACTTCTTCTTCTTAGGTAAGCTTCTCAAACTTTAAATTGAACATCATGTCCTTTCGTGGATTCGCTCATTTCTGACTAATCGTTCACAGTTTGTAAATTGTAATAATACCGACTCGTCCAAAGTTTCAGTAACGTCCGGAGTGCCTCAGGGATCTGTGCTTCGCCCTCTTCTCTTTCTCATTTACATTAATGACTTACCATTGAATGTCAACTCCTCTATTTGTTTATTTGCAAATGATTGTGTTGTATACCGCGAAATTGTTAACAGTTCTGACATCTTACTTCTTCAAAATGATCTCGATTCCATATCAAGTTGGTGTGACACTTGGCACATGCCATTATATGTTGACAAATGTAAACACATGATAATTTCAAGGCGAGTTAACGATCCACTTTCCTATATCCTTAATAATATGACTTTAGAGCGGGTTCACACTTACAAATATCTGGGCGTTCACATCACATCTAACCTCTCATGGGAATCGCATGTTCACCACGTCATTTCCAATGCCAACCGCGTGCTTGGCTATCTAAAACATAATTTTTTTCCAGACTCCTTCGACTTTGAAACTCTTTTTCTATAAAACACTAGTCCGGCCAAAACTTGAGTACGCTTCTGCTGTTTGGGATCCTAACACTGAGAGCCTCGTCGGTGCCTTGGAAACTGTGCAGAATAGATCTGTGCGTTTCATTCTTTCTAATTACCATCGTACATCAAGCGTAACCTCTATGAACAAATGCCTAACCTTGCCAACCCTTTTTTTACGCCGAAAGTTTTATCGATTCTTACTGGAGCCATCAGACATATCATCACGCATTGATCACATACACAAAGTCGGAATTATACAGTGCCACACTAATACCTACTACAGATCATTGATACCTCGTACGTCTGCTGGCTGGAATCACCTTTCCACATCCATCGCCACAATTGTTTATCCTGTTGATTTTAAAAATGCTGTATCCATAATACTAGAACTTGATTCAGGATTTGAGTGTTCTAGTAACTTGTACGTTATAATCCCACCCCCTCTGTAATGCCTTGGGGCCTGGGGGTACCAATAAGTGAAATTAAATGAAATCAGTTCAGCTCCCATTAAAAATATACTGTATATATTTTAAAACTGGTAAGTTGAAATTTACGGTGAAGTTTCCAGCAAAACTTTGTTGTGACTTTTTTTGAGAGAAAGTTTACGTTGTTTTACTCGTCAAATGAAAAACAAAAGACAGAGGAAGGTGTTTGGGTGTTTCGTCTAATTCTTCACAGTATAATATTGCCGCGCGCGCAGCAGGCCAAGTAGGCAGAATTATTTTTCAATTTGGCCTTGTATAATGTTTGCGGAACCTACTGCAAGGATGTCTGTAAATAACATGTAAACAAACTTGTTCCGTTAAAAAAAAAAAAAATCGCGCGCGTGGCCTAACGGGCATTGTGCCTGCCTCCCACGCGAAAAGCCAGGGTTTGATTCCTGGGAGTGACGCGTCTTTTATTTATTATTGGAATTTAGTTTCCTGGTAAATTCGAGAATCCTCTTGCTTGTTCGCGACCCGAATGTTCTACGCGCCGAACATTCTAGGCCGGATGTTCCGGAAACCCACGCGGCTACAAAAGGCGCTCCGCGTGGCAAGCCGAAGTCAGTATCGCCCCAGCGCTCGATCCTACGGTTTCGCCGACATCGACGCCCGCGACGCTCTGCTGTTTTCTTCTGTTCCTTTTTTTTTTTTTTTGATTTGGGCACAAGTTCGCCCCATTAAACTTTTAGTCTCTACAGTTATCATCGCCTCATCAATTCTCATTCGTGACAACAATATTGCTTGAACAGCAACAGCACAATAATGTCTTACCTAGAATCTTACACTTCTTTTTAGGAAAATAATATTTGGAGTAAACATTTAGTTCGATAGTCGAAAATTTTTTAAATGTGTAGATGCGTCATTAAGTGTTATTTAAACTATGTATCTTTAAGGTTTTGAACAACTTTTATCATCCAGGTTTTTATAAATACAGTAGAAGGTGTCGTTTCATTTCATCATTTATAAAACGTTGTCAGATTTGCTAAGCGCTCATTCACAGAGGCTTTTCATGTTCTTAATATTTAGCTTATTAATCATTTGACAAACGTCGCGACCAAAGTTTTTCACAATCTCGAGGTCTCCTGACGTTTGTATGAGCACGTGCATAGACGCTCCCGCTGAATTGCCGAAGAGTGGAGGCCAGGATTTTTGGCCGACAATGGGCAAAACACTGAAAGAAAAGAACATATATATTTTTCACCAGGTAGCGTAATACATCATCATGGAGGTTAACGATGCACTTGAAATGTCATACATATAAGAAATTATGCTTCTCGGGTGTGGCCCTTCAATAAGCAAACATTATTTTCAATTTTGATTACGGTAAAAAGAAATTTACACCTTTATGGGTGTGACCCAGGGCTAAAACATCAGGGTGTTTTTCGAGCAAAAGTATCATGGTGATGGAGAACACCCTAAAATGCTGTTGATTCTAGCAGTTTCCTCGAGATATGTTTTGCTAACAACGCTTACGGGCAACGAGCTTCATGTCTTTTGTCACATATACAAAAACGTAAAATACAGATACAATGAGGCACTTACGTGGTTGGAATCACGGCCATTATGGCGAAGTATAAAAGCATGCCAATTTGTTCTCATCAATAGTTCATATAAAATTTTTCAATACGCAAGGAACGTATCACCAAGTAAAAGGTATTGATACAAAAAATACTAATTCGACGTATAGTTGCTCAAAAAACTTCCGCTAAAGCTGTTTGAAGCGGTTATTCATTCGATTTTTTGCACTGGACATAACATATTCTTCCCTACACACTTCAGGGTGTAGGGAAGCGTGATCCAATCAACAGTACCATAGTTCACACATATAAATTGTGTATTACTCAAAAATAATACTAAAGGGTGTAGCCATGGGTGTCCCTTTTCACAACCTTTTAAAGGGGTCGCAAAAATAAAATAAATTTCTCCAGTTTTAAGTTCCCTTCCCCCTTTCGTTCTATTACGGAAATATTATTCAGAAGTAATTCAAAATATTGAAGCACATTTGATTGGAATTTAAGCAAAGAACGCTGCTGGAGCGAGTCATGAACCTTTCTGAGAGTAGCGCGCGCCATCAAACGGCTAGCGTGAGGAATTATGGGAACAGTGGGGGTCGCTGCTCCGTTGTCTGCTGTTACCACCGTACCGCCCGCGAAAACCACGTTGCCTACGTTTGCGTTGGGTCCCTGTGTATGGCAAACGGCAATCTTTGCAGCGCCCTGTGCTGCGCTGAGTTGCCCACACGAGGTGGGAAACCCTCAATCACAGCACATCTGTTTATTGCTCGTTTTTAGATGAGCCATCCTTCTCGATGGGCCACCGTTCTTTTTCGATGGGTCATCGCGCGTGGGCCATGCTTTAAAAGAGCGAGGTATCACTCACGCATCCAACGTGCTTTTTTTTTATTTTGCTACGGGAATCAGTTGAGCTGATTGGCACATTTTATTTTCCTTCTCCAAGAACGTCGAAGTTTAGTCATGCAGTCAGACCCATCTCGATTCGGCTCCGTCAACATTTGGTGTTTTTGCACCCACGCGTGGGCTTCGGCTCACATGTCTCGTAATGGCACTATAACGACCCTTGGCACCACCAACAATCTTCAGGAACTTCGCCTGCCTGAAAATATGGGCTCCCAACCCACCGAATTAACTAACGTCGAACGCGCCGGCCGCCGATGCTGTACTGGCTACCGAGGGTGCATCGTATCCTAATGCGTCACTCATTGCCATTGGAGCCCCCCTGCGCTCCCTACTCGGAACCAATTCACCATCCTCGGCGACGACGGACTCACTGGCAGCCGTGCCACGCCTCTCGGAGCCGTCGAAAGGATTACCGGGGTGCTTGATCGTCAGCCCAGCATACCCGTGATAAAGTTTACTGAAAATTTCTCCGTGATTGTGGGTTTTGCAATTTGCAGACGGCCATCTTAGCCTAGTGTACGTAGCGCTACTTGCACTGCTCCGAAACGTCTCTGTTTATAGCGGCTTTGTTTGCTCGTTTGATAAAATTTATGATATAAACGCCAATGCAACCGAAATGTTCGGCACGTTTGGACTGGGAGACGCAATTACAGGCAGCCTTCGCTGCCGCTAAATCTCAATCAACTCAACAACATTTACTAAACAACGTGCGCTACCTGCTCGAAAAACGAAACCGAAAGAAGATGAAGCGGGAGGGCGGAACCTTTCTCCCATCTGTCTGGAGAAGGAAAAAAACGTCTCGTTCCTCCCTTCTCGTGTCCGCTTGGGGGCGCGTCAGTAGATGGGAGGAAGACGCGCCGTTGCTACCTTTTCCCCTCTTTTTTCCTTTAGAGTGCAAGCTGCACGAGGCGATTTGCCAACACAAGTTCATCCTCCTGACCGACCCAGAACACCCGACGCGCATGGGTGGTAGCGTAAATAGGGACACGTGCCCCGACCTCACCAGTCAGCTTCACCGCAGCCGACTGGACCAACACCGGTGAGAGCCAAGGCAGTGACCATTCCATCATGGAGGACGAGGTCGCCGTTATTTCTCAGAACAGGTTTGTAAGGAAGCAGGCACTAACCGACTGGGGACGCGTTCCGAGAGTCGCGCTCGAAGGAGCCCGCGCTTGCGGGCGACCTAGAGCAGTGGGTAAGATGCCTGCAGACTGACGTAAAGAAGCACACTAGACACGTGAGTCTCACCAACGACAGGCCAGAGGTATACTCTCGTCTTCAACACGCTTGGGACGCGAGACGCGGGATCCTCAAGAGGTGGAAACGTTAGCAATTCAACCGCAAGCTCAATATCCGCATCGCCAAGCTGGGGTGGGAAATGCTTGAGTGCGCAGCCCCGCTGTCACGCTCCAATAGGCATCATACGTGCAGCAAGATCCAGGGGACTTTGGCACTGCAAAAACGTGGTCACTGCTGCGCCACCTTCTCGACCCGACTAAGGGCAAGTTTCAGGCGAGCCGCACACTCCGCAAGATAGTGCGGGATTTCGAGGGCACGGAACGAAATCCTCGGGAAGCTGAAGGACAGGTACATCCGCAAGCCGGTCCCGGCGGCGTACCCGGACTACAACGGCGGAGCCAACCGCAAACTCGACGCACTCGTGACCGAGAAGGTAGTCACGCGGGCGGCCCAGAACTTGGCGCAGAGCACCTCTCCCGGCAAAGACAATTGATCCAGAACTGGCTCCTGAGGAACCTGGACGACGCATCCCTGGCCACTTTGACCCCGTATCTCAACCGTGTGTGGAAGTCGGGCAAGATCCCGGCCGAGTGGAAGCACGAGGAGATAATGCTGATCCTTAAAGGGCCTCTGACACGCCAAAAAAAATTTTTTTTTTCATGCTAAACGTTGCAATGGCATATCAGGACATTACAAAAAAAATTGTTTCACTATAGAGTTGCGTAGTTTTTTTATAAAAAAATAGAAATACGAGGCCCAATTCAAAGTTCCCGCCGTGCACTGTGACGTAACAGTGTACCGCAAGGTGTCGGGGCGGTCAGAAGGGAGGCATCGCCGGAAGTCACGTGAGTTGTATCCCTCCTCGTGCTTACCGCGAGCGCGTGTAATATTTTTTAAAATATTTTTGTTATTCTCCGCACCTCCACGAGCGATCCAAGCAGACAAGGTTTCTTTTATTTGCTTTTCATCGCTTAATGTTGCTGTAAAGGTAGAAGAAGCGGAGTCAGTGAATTGACGTGATCAACTACAATGCCTAGAAGGTGCTGTGTGAGGGACTGTCCCGGTATTTCAGCAACTGAAGAAGAGATCACACTGCATGCATTTCTGAGAGACATACATCGGCCGCATGAGCACCCAGTAAACAAGTTCTACTCATGTTCTAGACAAAATACGTACTTGTGCTCGACGTTTACTTGTACTTGGTACACTCACCAGTTCGTATTCTTTAGACGGCAGGCATCTACAGCCTGGAGAGTATCCAATGATTCAACGACCTCGGTGTCTCAACCTTCAGCAATGCGATCGGGCGTGTCTTATGCTTGCAATCCTAATTTCTGCGAGCGTTCTAATTTTTTTTTTTTCAAAACTTGATAGCTTGTTTTGCGCCCAGTATAGCCCTGTATCATCGGACTGACGGCATGCACTCGTACACTGGCTTGCACTCGCAACGCTTTCATCATTGACCTCCATCACGTCGATCCACTGACTCTTCGTCCTCAAATTTTACAGCACGCAAACTAACCAACGGTGCAGGGGGGCTATGTTGCGCTTTTTGGACTCCCAGGAGACTAGGGAGAAGGAAGTGACGTCAACAACGAAGCAAATGCAGATTGGATGTTGATTTTGTTTTCTTCTGTCAACATCCAATCTGCGTTTGCTCTAGTCGTTGACGTCACTTCCCTCTTCCAAGTCTCCTGGGAGTCCAAAAAGCGCAACATAGCCCCCCAGGGATAAAGAGCTAGTGGAACTGAAACTTCGTTTTCTACGATCGCTCGTACGAAGAGCAGAATAATAAAACGAAAAAAAGAAGTCTTAGGCGCGGTCGCGGAGAGCACGAGGAGTGAAACTCACGCGACTTCCGGTTAACCCACTATTAGTGACGTAGCTCGATGCATCCTTTCTGACCGCCCCGACACCTTGCGGTACACTGTTACGTCACAGTGCACGGCGGGAACTTTGAATTGGGCCTCGTATTTCTATTTTTATAAAAAAACTACGCAACTCTATAGTAAAACAATTTTTTGTAATGTCCTGATATGCCATTGCAACGTTTAGCATGAAAAAAAAATTGTTTTTTGGCGTGTCAGAGGCTTTTTAAGCCCGGCAAGGCCCCAAGCCTGGATAACCTCCACCCCATGTGCCTGACGTCGTGTCTGGGCAAGCTCCTGGAGTACGTGGTCACCAACCAGCTTCAGCCATTTCTGAAAGACACGGGCGTCTTTTTTCTAACACCATATTCGGGTTCCGGTGAAACCTATCCACACAAGATGTCCTATTCCAGATCAAGGAGGACATCCTTGACAAAATCTCCCATACGACGACGCAGGCGGTCCTGGCCTTGGACATCAAGGGCGCCTTCGACAACGTCAGCCACACGCTGGTGCTCGACAACCTGGCTTCAACCGGTTGTGGGTCCCGGATGTACGACTACGTGCGGGACTTCCTGAGCGATCGCACGGCCCCCATCGGCTTCGAGGCCATCCGCACGGGCACCACTCCGGTCCCGAGCAAGGGCACCCGCATAGCTCGGCCCTGCCACCCACCTTGTTCCATCTCTATGCGGAAGCTACCTCCTCTACTGGAACGGATTCCCCGGAGCAAACACATCATCTATGCGGACGACCTGACGAGTTCGACTACGTCGGGATCGGACGGCGAGAAGTAAAACTTTCTCCAAGAGGCCATCGAGATGGTGCAAAACTACTTAGAGGCCGGCAATTTCCAGTGCGCCCCCGAGAAATGTGAGCTGTTGCTCGTCCACGCGAGCAAGCCAATCCCGAAGAACAAGGAGGAGGAACTCCGCCTCACCTTCAAGGACGGTACCCCTGTGCCGGTGGTGGAGCGGATCTGGATCCTGGGTCGTCACCCCCAGCGGGACGGTGGAGACAAGTACACAGTCGACCGACTCGTCGAGACAACCACGCAAGTCATGCGTATGATGTGCAGGATAACGAGTCGTAGACACGGGCTCAAGGAGTCGGACCTGATCCGGCCGACTCAAGCACTCATCGTGAGCCGCGTCACCTAGGTAACTCCGTATCTCAACCCGCTGTCGAGAGGTAAGGGCGAGATGGACGTGATTATCCGCAAGGAATACAAGCTGGCACTGGAGGTGCCGCCATACGCCGCGAGCGCCAAGCTCCTGCTGCTGGGCGTGAACAACATCTTCCAGTAGCTCGTCGACGCGCACCTAGCCAGTCAGCGGGAGCGCCTGGCTCTCACCCTGACTTGGCGGCACGTCCTGAGCTCGCGCGGCATGCCCATCCCCGCATCGCAACGCGAGACGATCCAGCTGCCGCTGACCCTACGGGACAAGATCCAGGGTGGCACCGATCCCGCGGAATATGAACCCATCCCTGCATCCAGGTCGCCGGACGGCTCTGGCCAAGGCTCCGCGACGGACTTACGGCAATCCAAACGACGTCCTCTATACGGACGCGGCACTCTACACCGGCCAAGCCGCTGCATTGGTGAGTCTGATCAACAGCGACTTCAACACAGTCGTCACGGCCTCGGTCCGCACCATCCAACCGGTGGTGGCAGAGAAGGTCGGAATCGCCCTGGCCATCGTCTCCTTCACAAAAAGAGACCACGTGACCATACGTTCTGACTCGCAAGCGGCCATTAAGCAGTTTTGCGAAGGGAGAGTCTCCCCGCGGGCCTTCAACATCCTGAGGAAAAGCCCAAAGATTCCCAACGTGGAACTGGTCTGAACCCCCGGCCACGAGTGTGTCGACGAAAACCGGCAAGCACACGCCGTAGCCCGAGCCTGCATCCTCCAGGCGCCGTCACGCGAAGACAGACCGCGCCCGGTGCCGAACCAGTACTCTGACATCCTCACACACCTCCGCCCGACCGATCCCTGTCTCGAGAGGAAGCCTCAGCCTGGCGTCAGATACAGACAGGTACATACACACACTTCGATAATCTACATAGATTTCACAAGGACAAATACCCGGATAGGTGCCCGCAGTGCGCAGAGTTTCTGTCGCTCTTCCAGGTTACGTGGGCCCATACATGTACGTAACGCGTTACAAGTAACGAGTTACTTGTACCTAGTTACTATTTTCGGTAACGAGTAACGTATTTAGTTACTTTTTTAGAAAATGAACGAGTAACGGTATTTAGTTACTTTGAAGGCCAAGTAACGAGTAACGGTATCTCGTTACTTTTGAGGAGTAACGTGTACAACACCGCTTAAACGGCCTTGTTTTTATTCTAACCTGAGTATGCGTCTATTGTGACAAAGGCAGGTGGGAAACCCGAAAAACAACTAACCAGTATGACAGTACAGCAACGTATATCGCTGAACACGTCAGTCGAACGGTTCGACTGACGTGTCCAGCGATAAACGTTGCTGTACTGAACTCTACAGCTGGGAATGTCCTTCACCCAGCGAGCACAATCAGGTTCGTTGGTTGAACCTTCTAGAAACGGGTACGGACCGAATGTAAACCCGGAGGTTGCAAACACGGGGAGGCACATAACCTATTACCCGCTGTCCTCAATGAAGGCGCAGTTCTCGAAGATTCACCAGCTCTTCCTGAAGCACAACACTGCCGTTCCTTCGAGCGCGTCGGTAGAACGACTCTTCAGCGTCGCCGGAGATGTATTTTCAAGGAAGCGGGGAAACATAACTGATGAAAACTTCTACAGGCAGCTGCTGCTGAAGGGCAATGACTACTAAAAAGAAAACAATAAACCATAAAACAAAAACAGTTGTGTATTTGGTCGTCAAAGTAACGTGGAAAGTAACTCGTTACTTTTGAGGTAACTCACGCGTTCCTTTTGAGAATCGGTAACGAGTAACGTATTTAGTTACTTTTTGTTACTTAGTTACAAAAGTAACTTTAGTTACTTTTGGGTAACGTGTACATGTCTGCGTGGGCCTGACAACTCAACCCCTCCCTCCCCCCACCCCCGCCCCTTCGCACAACACCTGGGAAACTGCGCTCCTCGTCTCGTCGGCTCAAGATCAGCGAGAGCTGGTGGAGCGGGCAAGAGTGGCGGCGGAAAGCACTGAAGCCCTGCAATAGGGCCCACCTAGAATAAGTCCCTTTTTGGCAATAAAGTATTTCCTTCTCCTCCTCCTTCTCCTCCTCCTTGGCCAATAAAAAAAAAACGCAGCTTGACAATGTTTGAAGAACTTTACCTCGCTTGGATGCATGCATAGATTAAGAATGGTGCCCCAGTTCTGGTGGTAACGTGTGCCACTTAGCATGCAAAAGCTCGACTAGGCTCGACTTGGCGTGGCTAATGGGCGTGAAACCCTCATAATTCCCCGGAGTGATCACTGGTGACGTTGGCGTTTCCAGGAAGATCCATTAAAGTTGGCAAAAACAGAGAGCACCCCTAGCCATTTTTTATGTTCATAGAGTATAAAAAAGCTATACACAAAACAATATATCTGTAAGAATCATCTAGAGGGACTAAAGCAGGGAACACATGAGCGACAAAAACGGGCGCTGCGCAGCAGTTTCTATGGCAACTTGCACGCGCTGTGACGTGGCGGCTTGACATAGGTCCACGTCAGAGTGTTCTGGGTTGTTGCTATGGGAATCAGCACGCGGCGCCAGTTTTTGCCGATCATATGTTCCCTGCTTGGGACGACAGTAACGACATTCGCACTGGAAAAGAGTTTAACATACACAACGTGGCAGGCGATTCAAGGAGCAGCTTGTACAGCAATCATGAATTACCATTTTCCCGGCGTGTTGTCTCTTTGGTTATTCCGGACGCAACCGATGCAAATGACAGAACCAGCGGCCCCTCTTTCGGATTCTTGTCAATGTACTATCACGGACAATATGAGCTGAAACAGTTATTCACACTTGTTCGGCGCACCTGGCAGTTTTTGAAAAAGTCCTGTGGTCCGATCAAGAAATTAAATATGAAGTTGAGGTTCGATACTTTAAAGCGTTTGAGAAACCAAAGGGTGTAATAGAGCCCGTGGGTACCACAGATATAGAAAAGAGCCGGAACGGGTGTCCTAGCTCATGTCAGGAGTTTTAGTAGATCGTTCCAATGACTCCCATTACGATACCCGATACTCCGCCTTTTCCTTTGCGCATGCATCATATCGTAATCGGGCATTGCTACTGTAGTTACCTGAACCATCTACTAAAACTCTCTATGTCGGCGGTGGTCTCTTAGAGTGACCCTGCCAACCGTTTATGCTAAGATTTCTATAGAAACACAAACAGAGACGATAAAGTGACCATGCATTCAAACGAAGATCTCAAACCTCGTTTGTGTGTGTTGACATCGTATGCGCGCGTCTAGTTTAAGGGTCAAACACATGCACGACAAAACAACCAGCAAGCAGCATGACGCGTCGGAAAGCCCTAGCTTGCCAATGCGCCAAATCCACGCAAGAAAACTTGGAAGTCATGATCTTAGAATGATTGTTTCTACCGATCGGTCGTTATGTCGTCCATATGTTTGGTGTTCTATACCCCGCGTTTCTCCACAGCAATGAGACGGAGCTCGCAAGGATTGTGGTTGACCAGCCTGTGCAAACGTGGTACGCTTGCAGCTGCTCCTGGAATCATGTTGCTGTTGACCCGTGACTTCCTTCGTGAAACAACTGCGAAGCAGGAAGAGCCGTGCATTGTTCGGCAGGCAATAATCGATTTTGTCAGTGTCGTGAATTTTAACTTTAACTAGTCGGTCGGTAGGAGTCTCTATGAATGTGAAAAATGCATTCACATTTTGCTGTTTTAAGAGACAATTTCACTCCGATTTCAACAAGAAGGCCCGATGGATTTGGTTGTCCAATACTGCACAATCCCAATTAACCAATCCCCACATATCTGTTCCTCCATCGCCCCTTCCGGTTGCTTTCGAAGTCTCGCCGCCCAAACTAAACTGCACATTAAGAAGGAAGGTTGGGCGAATTGGTGAGAAGAGTTCGTATTAGCAGCAACATCGTGTTACGAATGAGGACAAAAGGAGAGGACACATATAAGGACAAACACAACGCTGACTTAAAGCTTGAGTGTCAACCCTCAAATTAGTGAAATTGTTGAGGCAGAGAAGGTCGCCAGATTCGAGGACAAGTGTGTCGGCGCCTCTTTTGTTTCTTTATTTGTCAAATAAATATACTTCTTGGCGAAGTAGTGAATGTGATAAACGCAAATTTTCAAGGTTTTTTTTTTGTATTATGGTCCTTCGTTTTTTACAAATAAGTAGATGAAGAAACGGGAGTTGTAAAGGCTGGAACACCTGATGCGAAAAACGTTCGAATATACTGCGGAAACCGCAAACAAAAATTTGAACGGCAGCCAGGCCCCTCCCCTTTTGCTAAAATCGGAAACGATTCGAGAGATCTGGAGCGCTAGATATTTTCGAATGAAGGCCCGGGTTTTCAAACAGCTTGTAGCGACAACGTAAAGCATTGAGATTTCTGTGCGGGAAAAAAGCCTCGTGTGTCTCGTTTTCCGAAAATCGCGTAAAACTGTTTTCGGCTGCTCCGATTTCCGTCCGATTCTCGGTCTCTTTTTAAGGCGAAAGCCTTACTTGTCCCATTGAGCGACAAATCGGATAAATGGCCGTAAAAATGCGATTGAGCGGCACGCACCGCTTAATCGTATGCTTAAGGGCAACCCTCGTTCTTGCGGTCGTCCTAGCAATTTAAAATTTAGAATTTATAAATGAGAGCGAAAAAGAAAAGAAGTAAACATTTGTCTCTCTGCTTGTACCACCAGACGGTATAACAAGTTTAAACCAATTAAAATAAATGAATAGGGCCGAAATACGGTCAAAAAGTGTAGATTTTATGAAGAAGCCAATTTAAAAAAAAAAAAAAAAAATAACTGGGGAAACAGCGAAACCCCGGGTAGGAAATAAAGTCACTGGATCCTGGGAAAGTAGCGCCATTGCATTCCCTACCTGCTGGTAGGGCGCAAACAGATACTAAGATACACACGACCAAAACCTCGCAAAGCGATTGGCTAATCTGTCTACGTTGCCATGGAAATCGCCATATCGGTCCATTCAAATCTTCGAAGCTTCCAGGGGTCCTATGTCGCGCTTTTTGGACGCCCACGGCGGCTAGGGAGAAGGAAGTGACGTCAACAATGCAGCAAACGCAGATGGGATGTTGATTGGTGAGAGTCGCTGATGAATTTCCGCAGAAGAAAACAAAGCTCACTTTTCTTTGTTTTCTTCTGTCAACATCCAATCTGCGTTTGCTGCGTTGTTGACGTCACTTCCTTCTCCCTAGTCGCCGTGGGAGTTCAAAAAGCGCAACATAGGGCCCCAGGGGGCCGTTCTAAACCAGTCGCGCCAAGATCGCCATGGAGCATCATGATACTGGAAGCGTTCCTCGCCAATATAAGCCTCTTTGGCACTGTGTATGCAATCAAATTATCAATCATGCCAATCTGCACTCATCTCTTAAGGCCGGTTCAGACACTTGCGTTTGAGTGCGTTTGACTGCGTTGCGTTGAGAACCGAAAGCGAGTCACCGGCACATCTGCGCTTCGTATAAAGCGCGGGATCCAATTCAAGGAATCATCTTGGCACGCGATATAAGCAGCAGGGATGTCCTGGTTTCTCGCAGCCACAACGCAGTCAAACGCAGTCAAACGCAACTGTCTGAACCAGGCTTTACAATTATATTGTTCTCCTTGCGTACTTCAGAACAGTAAAATTATTTTCCAGTGCCTCCAAGCACCGACACAGCATGTGGTGGTGGTCGAAGATGCACGCTTGTTTCGCCGGTGTGTGGATAGCAAAATCTCGATATACAAGAAACGTCTCCATAAAGCTACCCGTCACCAGCGAATTTAGATCGACTCGCCAAGAACGAAGGGGTCAAGGAGAAATTGCTCGTTTCACGGACCAAGATGGCGACCATACGGGGAGCTTGGCGCCACTTTCCCAGGATCCAGTGACTGTAGTAGCGAACAGGCTCTAAAAATATCAACCGACATTTATTTTATATTTGTATTTTTTATGTACTGACTTTTTTTTAAAAAAGTTCCCGGGTTTGCTGTTTCGTCGTGTTGGGGACGACGTCGAGAGGAGGCAACTGGGACATCGGTTGTGTTGATCCGGAGGCGCAGCATTTGTCCCTCCGTCAGTATATATGGACAAGTGATAAGTGGGAGCGAACGTCCTGAGAAAAACGCAATAATCGAAGGGTAATGCCCGTGACCCACTAGAGCGACATACCAAAAACAAAAGACAACGACAAGCCTCAAACCAGAGCCTTTCGCGATTTGAGAGGCTTTGTAGAATAAAGGAGGCTATGCTCAAACACTAGCATCACGCACGCGAGGGTACCTTTGGCAGGCTTGCAATCCCTCGTGCGTACTTCACGAGCAGTGAACGACTAAACGCCTGCCAAAGGTACCACCGCGAGCATGCTGCATGGGTTTGAGGCTTGTCGCTGTCTTTTGTCTCTGTCTGTCGCTCTAGTGGGACACGGGCATAAGAGGACGAAAAAGTTGTTGGTATAACATTTGGCTATGTTAAGACCTAAAGTTATAGTTTTAGGGGTGTTTAATTTAGTGGAATTTAGGCTTTGTTATGAGCAGCAAATATTACGGTGTGGGGTTAAGTTTAATACCGCTGTCAGACGGGCACCTAAAAGGACCTTTGCGCCAAAGGCCTTTAGGATTTTCAAATAACCTGTAAGTTGGGCCGTGCCAGACAGCGCAATTAAATGTCATTTAGACGATGTTTACAGCGGCTGAAGTCTCGTAACTCGTTCAAACGCATAAATGACGTTCACGCCGGAAAAAGAACATTTTGGCGATATAAATAAATTTTTTTAAAGTTTTTCTTAAGCAAAGAAAATATTTAAAAAGACAAAATGACGAGTCCAGTTCAGTAATTACAACCATGCAAGGTCATTTTAAGCCTAAGCAAAGTGTGTTTTTTTTTTTGCTTTTTTTAGCGGCAACCCTGAGCGTCTCCCGCTCACTCAATCCTAACGTTGCTCAGTGCTCCTGCTCCTTTCCGTGCTTCTGCTACGCTTTTGCCCCGTTCGGTTCGGTGTCGTGCTCGCACTTGAGTTTCATCGCACGCGTCGGAGGTCCTCCAGCCGATCCTTCCAAAGTCGTATCAGCGCCCAGGGTTGCTAAACTCGTCAAACACAAAGTTGGGGCCGAAGTTGACGGAGCGCACCGATTGGTTTATCACCATTATGACTTCGCGCTTTTTTCGCCGACGTCCAATCGGCGCGCTCCGCGAACTTTCGGCTCGAACTTTGTGTTTCACGAGTTTAGGGCCCCAGGTCGCCTCAACACTCCAATGAAAGCGCGGCGACCCCTTCCTACTCGTGGACGCTCCTCCGTCGTTCGACATATTGTCACGAATGACAAGTGATGAGGCGACGAAAACTGAAGTAAACTAAACGTTTGATGAGGCGAACTTGTGCCCAAAACAAAAAGAAAACAGAAGATAACAATAGAGCGTCGCGGGCGTCGAAGTCGGCGTAACAGCGGAATCGAACGCTGGGGCGAGACTGACTCGACAAGGTCGCGGGCGGCCCGTTATCCTGAGTGCGTCACTATCTGGAAGATTCGGCGAAGGCTCGTGCGTCGCGCGCTCGGGGCGAGAATGAACACGCACTGTCTAGAACAACAAAAGGAGGAATAAATGATACAAGTTATGTCCGGAGCAAGAATAAACGTGAACCTTCTAGAAGTCCGTGACCGAGCGTTGCTTTCTCGGCCCTGCGCGCGGCAATATCGCATGACGCGAGAGTGAGATACAGAAATATATATGTACAAAAAAATATTAAATATACAGAGTACAATTAGCAATACACTATTAAAAGATGATGAAATATAAAGTAGAGAAATAAAAGCTAGATAACAATGGTTGTAAGGAAAATCGAGAGGAGGAAAACCGAAGTGCCGAAGCGGACGATGCGAGCATGCGAGTAGCGGGACGACGAGGCCTACTAGATAGCTGGGGCCGTGAGTACACAAAACTATTAGTAGAGCGAGGTCTGTACTAAATATACGTGAAACACGCTCTTTTCGATAATAAACATACAAAAAACATTGATTTTAGATATCAGTACGATCTTTTATCTCAATTCGCTTCTCCAGTGTAGACCGCTGCTGACGAGAGTACGCCTTTAGCAGCCGTAAAGGAGTTGCGGGAACTCAGGTTCACGAAAAGGATCCTTACGCTAAATGCCATTTGAGTTGCCGTGTGGCACTGCTTAAATAACATTTAAACTAAAGGTACTTAGGCGTAAAGGTCCTTTCAGGAGCCCGTCTGACAGGGGAATAAGAAGTGCATTGTTGACTGTGTTGCAAAAGTTGGTTTAGTTTGTCTTAGAAGAACATTCTAAAGTACATTGTAAACGATGCATTAAGAATTGCTTGTAGAATGTTTTTGACAATGATGCTATGACAATGTTTTAAGGTTCCTGGGAAATTAATAAATTTATCTATAGTAAACGAAGAAGGTTGTTTTGTTATATCTGGGATTAAAGTTCGAAATATTTAAGGAATTAACATGAAATCTATTTATATATACATATTTACATGATTTATATATACAATAACGTCTTAGTTTCCTAAACTATGTGCCTAAATTATTTTAGAGCGCAGCTCTTTTAGGTGCCCGTTTCCGGCTTGAGCGGCGTCGCCGTCGCAGTCGCCGTTGGCGTCGGCGTAACCGCGAGATGCATTATGGGACGCGTGACGTCACTGATGACGTCACTCATGACGTCATCACCGACGAGGACGTCATATCGATGACGTCACTTGAAGTCAGTGATGTCGTCGTCCCGATGATGATGACGCCATCGTGATGACGTCATCGCCATCGTCATCGCCACGTGACCTCACAGGGGTCGCGTGACACCACGGGGGTCACGTGACCCTCGTGGGGCGACGGCGACGCCGCTCGGAGCGAGGAGTAGCAGACAGGATGAGGAGGTGAGGAGGAGGAACGAGGGCTATACCCTCTCCTCAATACCCTTCCCTCCTCCTCCTCAAAAGCTGCGCTCTAGTTCGGCGTTACAAAAGGTTGTAAACGGCTTTCATTTTTTTTAGAAGCAAAACAATAAAAATTAAACAGGGGGCTTTCTGGTGTTTAGCTTCACTTGATTAGACCAAGCTGATGATGTGCTTATAGAGTGGGAATGATGTGAAAATATATTAAATATATTATAATACCCCTTCCCACATCTTTATTTTTGCTAATTGTCTAGTTGGTTAAATGCGTTCTCTTAAACCTTTCACTCAACTGAGATCTGATCCCGTGATGAAGGTGAAGAAAAGGTCGTTCTTTGAATATTGCATCTGCCGTACAATTATGTTCTCGTTTTGATGCTGTCGTTATTTACGAAGGAAAGAAACGTATGATGTACTAAACGTTTTGTTTTTCTCTTAAGAACCAGCATAAATGTACTTTTTTTTCTCATCATGGCAGGATAATAATCAACTGTTTATTTGACAAGATTTCATTTTTGGTTACCTCCCCGAATTGTTGTTTTTTGAAGAAGTTGTTTTCATACTTGAAGTTTTTCCCCTCCTCTCTTCTTTTCTGGAGGAAGGTGTTGAAATCTGTTGTACATGCCAAGCAACTGTTCCCAGTGATTGTTGGTGTAGATCTGGTTGTATATGGCAAGGTTTTAGATTTGAAGCTAACGTGGAAGCCCGGAGCTTTGGAACCAGTCCCTAGTTCCCCTGAGCATAAAAGTGGGGTCTTCCTTAAATGTGGCTCTGCGCCTCTTCTTTGTGCGACTAACCTAGAAGGAAGCCCGAAGTTCCAAACTAGCAGTCGTAATAGACTTGTATGACGACCTGACTTGTCACAGTACGTGAAAAACAAGCGGCGTCCGTCGGCGTTGGGACCGAAAGATGGCCTTAAAAATACGTCATCAAGCGTCATCAGCATGATGTCATCAAGCGCCAGTATACGTCATCACCGTGATGTCAACGCCAGAGTGCCGTGTGCAAAAGGTGCGCTTCGGACTTCATTTGTTCTCCTTGTGTGCTTCGTGCGATGGGCTGTGATGCGACCGCGTCTACATCTACGGCCTCGACATCGGCAGCAGCGTCTACATTTAGCGGTCTCCGCAGGCAAACGTAGCCGCCCACGCAAATACACCAGTCTCCTTAAGTGTCCTCCTCTAGGCGTCGTTCTCGACGTCGTCCTAGATGTCGTCCTCTAGGCATCGTTTTCGAGAGCGTCCTAGATGTCGTCCTTAAGGTCGTTCAAGAGGTCGTCCTGGACGTCGTTTTTGACGTCGTCCTAGACGCTTTCCTAGACGTCGTCCTAGACGATGTTCTTGACGTCGTCCTAGAGGTTGTCCTATTCGTCGTCCTTTAGGCGTCGCCCTAAGGTAGTCCTCTAGGCATCGTTCTCGACGTCATCCTAGGCGTCGTCCTTAAGGTCGTCCTAGAGGTCGTCTTTGACGTCGTCCTTGAGGTCGTCCGAGAGGTCGTCCTAGACGCTGTCCTTGACGTCGTCCTCGATGTCGCCCTAGAGGTCGTCCTAGACGCCGTACTTGGCGTCGATCTCTGGGAAGTCGTCCTGGACGTCATCTTATACAGCGTCCTAAATTTTAATAAGTGTAGAAACATTAAGGCCCGTTCACACTCTTGCGACCTCTTAAACCTGGGTTCCTTAAAACTTCTTAAACCAGAGGACACACTGGCATTGTGGCGTCATCTATGCGGTGACCCTGGAACTGCATTTCACAAGAGCGAAGGTTTTGCGGGATGTCCGAAGTCAAATGTGCGTAATACCCATAGAAGGGCTCGTTTATAACATTGACAAAAGTTTTTCGAGCCAAGAAAGAAAGGATAATGCGCGAGAGAAATAAAAAAATATGCCGGACCGCCGAGTTTACACTGCTACCCAATAGATGGCGCCAGTGTGTCCTCTAGCTGGTTTAAGAAGTTTTAAGGAACCCAGGTTTAAGAGGTCGCAAGAGTGTGAACAGGCCTTTACTCGTAAACATTTCTACCGCGGGACTATATGCCATACATGGGTAAATTACTTCCAAAAGGTAATTTAATTACAATTACAATTACTTTGCTCCAAAAGTAGTTTAACTACAATTACAATTACTACTACGTGAAAAGTAATAATTATAATTACAAATTACTTTTCAAAAGTAATGCAATTACTTTATAATTACTTATTTCTGAGAGCAACCCGACATGGGCCATATAACTTAAAACGAGTTGTATAGAATGCAACGTATTTGTTCATTCCTTACTTCAATGTTCACGCGCTGTGCTTTCTTTTTATGAATTTTGTTAAATTCATGATAGAACTTGACAGTATGGGGCAAAGAAGTACTATGTTCTTATATTTTTAATAAATAATGATAAATTAGTTTATATGCTGGAAGACGCCAGATTACGAAAGAAAAAATTGGGTTGACAGACTTTTGTTAGCCAGGCATATAAAAATGTGACAGTTAGTCATATAGGAATATTTTACAAGTGTTAATATAAAAGTAAAACCCACACACGCTAATACGATCACATTCACATACAAACATGATGGTATTGCAAATTATTTACGTTGAGTTGAAATTATAATGGCTCAAAAATATATAAGTACCGAATCGGGGCTCCCGAATCATTGGTGACAATATTCACAGCTGCGAGGTCAGTCTCCAAAATGCTTATGCAAATAATATTCGAAGTAAAACCAACAGGCAATAAACTTGAAAATACTACAAAAATACACATATGCGACATTACTGGAAGAGGGGCGTAGAAAAACTGGCAAAAAAGAAAGAAAAATAACTTCATAGGCAATTGAAATTCCCAAACTAAGCTGAAAGCTGAAGCACAGTTTTTTTTTTTTTCTCAATATTTTGGCATGTTTACGCTATTGTTGTCTTCTCGCACCGCAGACGGCGCTACACGGAGCCGTTGAGGTAGGCTCCAAAGAGGATTACCTCTCAGCCCGCAGTGTAAGCAACAAAACAACAAACAATGCGAAGCTATTTATGTTTTCCGTGTGTGTGAGTTTGCGTCTGTGTGTGTGTTTCACCGAGAGTTAGGCCGCTTGTGCGAGCGCTGAGGGTTTTAGAGAGGTTCGGTCGGCGCCGTAAAGTTTTGCAAAAGTAATTGTAATTGTGCCTGAAATTTTGCAATTACTGATGCAAGAAAGTAAATAAATTACAATTACAATTCCTTTTAGCCAAGAGTAATTAATTACAATTACAAATTACCAAGCAAAGTTGTTAAATTACAGTAATTCAATTACTACCCAAGTATGCTATAGGCTTTCGCCTTCCTACACGTTAACAGTCTTAAATGTGCACTAAAGACCTTTCTGAGATCGTCTGTTCTCGGTGATAACTTATCGTACGGGCTCCAAGCATACTAGAAATCCAAAAATTATGCTTGTGCTGCGTCTATTTTCTTATTAAAATGTTATAGAAGTTCGTGCCACGCCCCTTTCTGAGCGGAAAAGTCTGGAGCACAGAATCCAGTGAAGGCGCTGGCGGCGTGACGCCGGGCGCGCGGACTGGCTGACGCGCGCCCGTCATCAAGCCGCCGGCGCCTCCACTGGATTCCGTGCTACAGATTTTTACGCTCAGAAAGGGACGTGGCACGAACTTCTGTAACATTTTTAATATGAAAATAGACGTGGCACAAGCATAATTTTTGGATTTCTAAAATGCTCGTAGCCCGTAAGATAAGTTCTCACCAAGAACAGACGATCTCAGAAATGTCTTTTGTGCACCTTTAAGTGTACTCGTGTAATTTTTTCGCATCATACGTTTCAGCCTGAAGTCAGCGCTGTGTTTGTCCTTCTATGCGTCCTGTCCTTTTTTCCTTGTTTTAACGCGCTGTTTCTGCTAATATGAAAACTGCATGCTTTCTGGAAGCCGCAAAAGTGGCGCGGTTTACGAATACACATCCGGACATGCAACCCGCCTTCCGGTTGGGACCGGCCTTTACTCTTTATTGATTTACGCTGCCCTTTCCCGTTCGCTACGAGTAACCAGGTCGCTACACCGTTAGCAAAAAGAAAAAAAAAATATTACTAGCCGCAAGTAACGTGTTGAATGTCGAAACGTCACTCACCCCGTTGTGGCGAACTTAGCCCAGGTGCGAATGAGAAACCTGCTAAGGTTCTTCTCGTGTTCTGACGTCAACTCCGGTGCCGATATCAGAGGCAGTCCGAAGATAAAGTCCAGGTCTTGGAATTCATGGTCTGGGGTAGTTTTTCCCTGCTTTGCCTGGAATCAGAAGGCCGATTAAAGGTGGTAGAAACATTTTTTTAATGCAGAATCTCTTATAACTTATAAGGCTGCTTTCAATTAGATGATTGTGCCATCAGAAAAAAAAAAAAGCGTCACAAAATACCGTTACACGGCCGCTAAGTTTAGCGAACTTACATTCCTCTAAGTGAATAAATCTAAGTATTTTTAATTATGATTATATTTATTTTTTATTTGGAGGTAAATATATGCATTATTTTGTTGGATACACTGTGTCCCCCTAATGTATCCGTGTGATTAAGATGAATTTCATCTTCACTTTGTCTAAACCGTGGTCGAAGGAGCCTCTCCTCGTCCATAAAGCATACCTACAGACGAAACAAAAAGCTGTCCATGACGTTCCCCGTTCCTTTTTCATTTCTAACACATAGCGTGGTATATGTAGCTGGTTCCCAGTTACTCCCCATAACGCGCTCTTGTAGCGGAAGAGTTTCAAATGAGCGCTGCTTCAGTGTTCGGCTCGAATCAGTTTCCTGGCACTGAGTGAATACGACTCGCAGCCGAACGCTACACCTTGCCTCTCTTAGCTATGAGCGTATCCAGAGGTCACACAACGTCACGAGGCGCTCCTCGTGCTTGATTGGTCCCATGGGCTCGTAGCTTTGGTAGTCCTCAGACCTAAGGTGAAACTGAGGATATGCACTTTGTATTACTACTGTCTTTGCCGCGATAGTGCAGGAAAGAGGTAAATTCTCTCCCTGGACGTATTTGTAAGAATAAGTTCACGAGGGAGCGACTGAATTGTCCCTTACAAACAAGGTACGTATTTATCTCTTGATAACGTGTCTGTAGGACTCTGCGCACAAAGGGGTCGTTGAACCTCGAAAGTCACAACATAGCGGAATGAGTAAATATTGTCCTGAGGAGATATTCTAATGCGAGGGAGAAGGGTCACCCTGTTCCCGATTATCAAATTCCTTTTCAAGAAAAAAAGCATTTCAGATATCGTTTTTTTCTTCAAAGGTTGTCACTGCAGATGTTTTAACCTCTCGTTTTCATTATTATGTATACTTGGTCGAAAACGCTGCGAGGGCTGGGTTTTATGGTCTGCATTTTTTCTTACAAGGACGGGGGTGAAAGCCTACGCCGAATGGATCGATAGGTCACTAGAAATGGATGGAGCTGGACCTTCTGAATTGGGTGGCGGCTTGCGCCACCTATATCCAATGTCTAAACGGAGCTGTCAAATACATACGTATACGTGCTCACCGGATTTCGGAAGAGGAAGGCGTACACATCGGCGTGGCTTCTATACAGATATTCTCCGAACTTAAGGGTGGGACAAAGAAGCAGCAGGTCCTCGAGCAGCGTGGCAGCCACCATGTCGTCGATGAGACCCTGGGCCTTGTAGTGCCGCTGTATCTCCTCGAGCGCTGGCGTTCTGAGCGAGCCGTTCAGCAGCTGATGAACCACGTCCTGCGACAATGTCGAGCCGAGCTTGTAATCGGCGGCAACTCTACTTTTGCACGGCAATTGCAGTTATGGGCTCTTTTCCCGACTTGATGTTCATATAACGCGTCCGTCGATATCGTCTCGTGACACCGTGATGTTTGAGAGTGATGGGAAGTGTCACGCCCCTTAAGAAATCTAGGCTTTGCCTCTTTCATAAAGCGTATTACTCTCAATTTTAAGTGCGTTATTAAATACGTTAGAATTTACTGCCCTGGTGCATGCAGCCGTCTTTGGTTTAGACTGGACCGGATTGGTTTCGTGAGGCCGCGGGGCCGTTTCCGCCGTGCTCTTTCGCTCCGTTCGTTCGATTGTTACGTCCACTTTCCGTCTTGCCTAAGAGGGAAAGAGTCCTCTCGCAGGCTTCCAATGACGGGCCGCTGTTGACGCGAAGGTCTATAGGATTGCACCGGAGTGTAGGCATGTGGTTCGTTTCCCTAGCATGCACAACGTACGCGACAACGTAAAACCGAGTCGCAGCGACGACTCCGTTTGCGCGAAACCGCCGACACCCGGGAGGGAAGATTGGCTCTTCGAAGACAACAGTATGCGGATCGTAGGCGGCGATCAACGGAAGGTGTGGTGGCTGCATCCGAAACCGCCGACGCACGGGAGAACAGACTTTCTCTCCGAAGACAACTAACTTCTGCGCTACATGCTAACGCATTGCGTCAAGAATCAGCATTAGCGACAGCAGCGATTTCGGCACCATTTTTAATACAGTTTCTTCTTAGCCCACCTACCATATGTTTCTTCGAGACCGGACCACTCATGCAAGATTGCCCGACCCAAGACCAAATCCACAGCCTACCAGCATTCACTTATCTCGCAAGCTGGAATGGCCTTCCCGATCACATCGTCGCCATCACCGATAATACCAAGTTTCGCCTTGCAGTAACCAACCACTCCACCCTGGAATGCCCCTATTATTTGTATATTTGGGACATTCCAGGTGTTAGTAAATAAATGAATAAATAACGAGGTAATGATTGACGATAGACCGAATCTGCTGCACTTCAGATTCGGCAAAGTTCGGCACAAGCCGAAATTTTGAAGAAAGATTCGGCAAAAATTCGGAAGACGTCTGCGCACGCGCGAGAACTCGGCGGGACCATGAATTGCAAATGGACGCCGTGCGGTCGTGCGGGTACCATCCTACAGTGTAGTATCGTAATACTATGGTGCCTGAACGCGTCTCCGACTGGTGTGTTTACCGCGTCCAAAATTGTGTTCCCTCGATTTCCGTCTATGACGTCATAGAAATGTGGTGCTGTCGCCAGTCGCGATCCTGACGGCATCTCAATAGCTTTGGTGTATGTGGTCAACGCCTGTTCTGCTGCAGGGCGCTCTTCAGTGAGGCAGTCCACGGAAGCTTCGGCAGTCGGAAGTTGGGACGCCGTGACCACAGCGACACTCGCGTTCGGTTGTGCTACTCGCAGCTCCTCGTTAGCATTTCTACGACCAACCGCCAGGACCGCGACATGCAACCGCATGACACTTCGGCTTCTGTGTTGCCATTTGTTGCCGCTTCGGGACCCCTTTTGATGTATGGGTGGCATAGGACGCGAAACACACCAGTCAAAAACGTGCTCCAGGCACCGTAGTAATACTTTACGGTTACGGCGAGGAGCGGAGTGGGCGACATTGTAACTGTGTGTTTGTCAGCCTTTGTGAATGTGGTCCTGTTCAGTATTCTTTTCCTCGAGAACAAAACAAATCGAACTGTAATTGAAGCAGTCCACTGCGCAAGTGACATATGATGAGGTACATTCTGGAAAACGTGATTTTCATTTGATTTTTCCAGTGATGCATTGAGGTAGTTGCAACATTGACTGACAAGTACGATTAAAGGAGCGGTGCAACGATATTCAATTGGAATGTTTTTCACTTTACACGAGCTTACTGGAACCAGTGGGACTCAAGGATGCTCGCACGCATCGCCACTGGCCAAGAAAATCCTTTGTTGCGGTGTAATTTCAAGGACAAAGGCGATCATTTTCATTCAATCTCTCCTTTGCAAAATTGGATGACGTAACGTGGGGATTGCAGTACACCCATATGACGATATTTGAATGCTGTTCATAGATTGGACCCGAGCATTACGTGGGCAGTCGATTTGGGCTCGTGATAATTACTAGCTCGAGAAGCATTCGGGTAGTGGCCCGTGTCCAATCGCTGCAACGACGACAATAGCCGAGCCATAACAATGTCTGGACCTCAGCGCGTGTCCTGTGCTTTGCCAACCCCAGCGCGTGGCTATGATCAACATTGGCGGCATATAATTGGCTCCAGATCACGTGGCCGCTCGTTCTGGCTGCGAGTTCAGGGGTGAACGCTGCTCGTTTTTCTTTAATTTTTTTTTCTGGGACTTCTATTGCGTGGGGTGAAAAACGAACGCGTGTTTCATAGGTCATTAACGTCAGGGATCCGTTCTATGCGGTATTTGCGCAAAGTAGAATAATTGTTGCATCACCCCTTTAAAGCACTTCTCGCAATTATATCAATCGTCTTTTCGGCTCACAAGTATCGTGCGTGCCAAAACAAAATAATATTGTGTTTTAATTACCGTCATTTTGCGGTTTTATTCTATCCGCAATAAAACTAAACACCGAACCATCATCCTCGACGGTGCACATCCGACATTCCTAACTCTTCCCATCTTCCTAGTCGTACGCGCGTGCCCTACCATCAGAAACCGGCATTTTAAAAGTTATAAATAAGACGTTGCGAATATGGGACGCACACTTTCTTGCAATGCTGGCGTCAAGTGACCCAAATAAGAAAAACATGCCTATTTACAATAATTTTGTTATCTCTTCTGGTGAAGGCGCAGCATTCATTTTCGCGCACGAAGTGGTGACTCGCAGAGAAAGTGAGAACACAGTGTTACTGCATTTATTTTAAGAATGTGCACACTTACAGGCTTGCGCTGAGGAGGCATCGAAACCAAAACTCGCGTATCGTGACGACGGCCGCTATTACCCGACCTCGTCGTCACACCACTTCTGCAAAATAGTCACTAAAATTGCCATTAAACACAAAAAATGACACCAATACAATTATCTTGTAAAATATCACCTTATTTAGTAATAACTGTGTCAATATACATTGTGAAAAAAAAATTTTTCGTTTGAAAAAGGGAAATATGAACTTTTAAGTCTGGCAACAATGAGCAGTGTTGCCGAATCTTTCGAAAATTTCAGCATAACTTCGGCTTTGCCGAATCCCAAGATTCGGCGCCGTTTTTGATTCGGCAAAAGTTCGGCCTGTTACTATAATGATATTATGGGATTTATGTGAAGTCACGTAAAGTTATGACGCCACAATGTCACATGGTGTCACTGCGTCATGAGACGATTGAACTAAATAAGTATGTCAGTCTCAGAGCAGACATTGGCCGGTGTTTCCTTCATATAAGGTGCAAACTCTTTTTCAAGACGTCGACCTTGAAATAGAAGCGTTTCGGTAGAGTTTCAGACTAAATATGTGTTTCGTGGAGTAAATATTTAACATTGGGGGACGTCCCACTAAGCCCTAATTGGGAACTATACGTTTCGATGTCTACTCGGCTCTTCTTAAGGGGTGACTGCTGCGATGACCGTCAAGGACCAGTGTTGTTTGTTTTTGTCTTCCTTTACGAAACGAAAACCCTGCTCCTCAACAGCCATCCCCACAGTCACCCCTGAAAAAAAAGCCGAGCAGGCATCGAAACGTAGGTTTCCCAGTTAGGGCTTGGTTGGACTAAAGTCACAGGGTCTGAGAAAAGTAGCACCATTGCCTTCCTCGCTTGCTAGCCGAACACAAACAAATACTAACATACAGACGACCAAAATCCCGCAAGGCGATTGGCTAATAGGTCTTTCAGAAATATGTATTGACATAATTAATCACAAAAGGTTACATTTTTGCCAAATTAAAGGGTCCCTGAGGATATTTCTGAGATCACCTAATTATGGTGATAACTCAATCTGCGGGCTCCAAACATCCTAGAAATCTTTAAATCCCGACGATACGCGGCCGATTTCCCCATTAAAATAGCAATCAAAGATCGAATGCACCGAGGTTACCGCACGCGATGGGAGGAGCGTGGTTCCGGCACCCAGAACTACACGTGACCAACGAAAACGCGACATTTCATGGAAATTGCAAACACTGTCCTTATGAAATCGGTATGAATTTGTGGATAATAAGAGAAAATGAGAGAATAAGAAAAATGTTAATTTTTTGCGGAGAGAGTACGTAATACTGCAATAATCATCTCCAAAACAGCGCACTATTTTTTTTTTTTTTTCGACTTCTGCGGAAGTGATGTGTCCGGTCGTCTGCTCTCGTGCGCAAGCTCGCTGGACTGACTCATCGGTCTTCCAAGCGCAGATTCCGTCTGCGACGCAGGTGACTTCCAAACGTGATTCGCGATCAGTGATTCGTCATCATCCACGAGTTTACGCTTTTTTCCATCATCCGTAGAACGGAGGGGCATTTTGTTTCCGATACTTCCATCTGCTGGGAAAGCGATTTTCATGACATGCCAAATGTTTGTCTCATCCCGACGTGCCGTAATCAAAAGGTTAAGGCTGTGCGAAAAGGCTTTGTACTTAAAGGGCCTCTGACACGCCAAAAACAATATTTTTTTTTTTCACGCTAAACATTGCAATGGCATATCAGGACATTACAAAAAAATTGTTTCACTATAGAGTTGCGTAGTTTTTTTATAAAAAAATAGAAATACGAGGCCCAATTCAAAGTTCCCGCCGTGCACTGTGACGTAACAGTGTACCGCAAGGTGTCGGGGCGGTCAGAAAGGAGGCATCGAGCTACGTCACTAAAAGTGGGTTAACCGGAAGTCGCGTGAGTTTCACTCCTCGTGCTCTCCGCGACCGTGCCTAAGACTTTTTTTTTCTTTTTATTATTCTGCTCTTCGTACGAGCGATCGTAGAAAACGAAGTTTCAGTTCCACTAGCTCTTTATCCCTGCACCGTTGGTTAGTTTGCGTGCTGTAAAATTTGAGGACGAAGAGTCAGTGGATCGACGTGATGGAGGTCAATGATGAAAGCGTTGCGAGTACAAGCCAGTGTACGAGTGCATGCCGTCAGTCCGATAATACAGGGCTATACTGGGCGCAAAACAAGCTATCAAGTTTTGAAAAAAAAAAATTTAGAACGCTCGCAGAAATTAGGATTGCTAGCATACGACACGCCCGATCGCATTGCTGAAGGTTGAGACACCGAGGTCGTTGAATCATCGGATACTCTCCAGGCTGTAGATGCCTGCCGTCTAAAGAATACGAACTGGTGAGTGTACCAAGTACAAGTAAACGTCGAGCACAAAGTACGTATTTTGTCTAGAGCATGAGTAGAACTTGTTTACTGGGGGCTCATGCGGCCGATGTATGTCTCTCGGAAATGCATGCAGTGTGATCTCTTCTTCAGTTGCTGAAATACCGGGACAGTCCCTCACACAGCACCTTCTAGGCATTGTAGTTGATCACGTCAATTCACTGACTCCGCTTCTTCTACCTTTACAGCAACATTAAGCGATGAAAAGCAAATAAAAGAAACCTTGTCTGCTTGGATCGCTCGTGGAGGTGCGGAGAATAACAAAAATATTAAAAAAATATTACACGCGCTCGCGGTAAGCACGAGGAGGGATACAACTCACGTGACTTCCGGCGATGCCTCCCTTCTGACCGCCCCGACACCTTGCGGTACACTGTTACGTCACAGTGCACGGCGGGAACTTTGAATTGGGCCTCGTATTTCTATTTTTTATAAAAAAACTACGCAACTCTATAGTGAAACAATTTTTTTGTAATGTCCTGATATGCCACTGCAACGTTTAGCATGAAAAAAAAATATTTTTTTTGGCGTGTCAGAGGCCCTTTAAACACGCTTTTCAGTTTGCCGGTGGAGGAACAACGCATAAGCGCATGGTTACGTTTCGACGGGCGAAAGGATACCGAAAGTTTGCCCCACACACCCCGTTTCTGTGCCGAAAATTTTGAGGCACGTGCGTACCACACCGATGACGCGCGTTCTTCACGTCTTCGTTGGGTAGCTCTGCCGACGCTCCTCCTCGCCGTCGACGAGACTTGAACCTCCGCCAAAGCACCAAAGAAACCAGGCGAGTGTTGCGCCCATTCCATGATGTTCGGGAGCATTGCAAACATCGCATCACGTTGCGGGATACGGCCGCTAACTTTGTACTCAAACACGATTCCGTATCAACACCGAGAAACAAATTCCGGACGTCCGAGAAGCGCCCGTGACCACGAAGAGGCATGTTTCTTTTATTTGGCCAGTCCAAAATGAGTGGTCACGTACGCACTACATGGAAAGTTAGAGCAACTTTCGTAGCGATTTCAAAAATGTGCTCACCATAGACGACCGTGTTTTCCGCCTGCAAACGCTGTCGTCTGCATTAAATTGCAATTGGAACGGAGCTAAGCCTAACTTTTCGCAGAAACTTAGCTGCGCCTTGAAATTTTATTTAAAAACTTGCACCATTAAAATAGACCTTCGACAAAAAATGGAGCTAGGTACGTGGAGGTAGCGATTTTTTCAGCTAATCTTAATTTCATGACATTTTTAGAGCGCAGGTCTTAGGTGCCCGTTTGCGGCTTGAGCGGCGTCGGCGTAACCGCGCGTAACCCTAGTAACCCTCGTGAGGGTTACGAGGGCTACTCTCACGAGGCTCACCCTCATAACCGTCGTTAGAGTAACCCTCGTAACCCTCAAAAGGATTACCCTCACGAGGGTCGCAAGGGCTACCCTCGCGAGGGTCACGAGGGTTATGAGAGTTACCCTCACGAGGGTTACGAGGGTTACCTTAACGAGGGTTACCCTTACGAGGGTTACCCTCACGAGGGCCATCAGAACCCTGAAGTCACGTGACCCCCCTTCAGGTCACGTGACCCCCCTGATGTCACGTAACCCCCCCCCCCCCCCTGAGGTCACGTGACCTCAGGGAGTCACCTATCTCTCAGAACCCTTCCATCCTATCCCTCAGTACCCTTCCATCCTCCTCCTCAAGAGCTGCGCTCTAATCCGGCGTTACAGAGAATTGTAAACGGCTTTCATTTTTTATATTCATTTATATGGCAGTTTATCATGAATAACTTTACTGCTGAGCACAATGTAATATCTTTGTGGCGCACCTCTTCTCACGGTCGGAGCAAGCAATGGCCAGCATCAACGTGGAGAAGGAATTGGCCTCCTCAAGCAGCTGGAATTCTTCAAGAAAAAATTATCATCATGTATACTTTGTGCATATTAAAACTCAGCAGCTGTCTGGCACTCTGTTCAACTTTCTATGCTCAATTAATTTTTGCTATATTCTGAAATTGTATGGCACGGGAATCAAGATCCCATCATTGGTGACTGACCGCCACCCTTCCACACGAAAGCACATGGAGACGCACGAACCTGGAATCAACCACGAATTCTTTGACATCTGGCACATCTCCAAAAGTGAGCGATCATAATGACTCACTCGTGTATTATTTATTTTCTGGGGAACTTCCTAGAAATTTCTCGGATACATCGCTTTGACTTTTAGGTGCCAAGAAAAAGCTGATTACAGCAAGCAAGCGGGCTGGCTGCCAACGTCTACGACCTTGGATCCAGGTGACCACCAACCACCTGCCACCTGCAATGGTCAGCTAGATGTGAAGAAGGTGATAACAAAAATGGTCGTCGACATCTGGCTCAGCATGCGGAACCACTTTATCAACAAGCATTTGGAGCACGGAGGACACTACGCAAGGTGTATCCACGACGAGATGTCACAGCCAACACGACGATGGATGGATCTCAGTATGTTTTTGTCCTTCTAAACTGAAGGTGCTTTTTCTGAAGCATGTCCTCTCCTTAGACTCGAAGTTCTACAGTCGGATAAAGACCACCACCAGCTACAAGTGGCTGCTCAAGGACATTGCGCAGATGTCCCAACATGGCCAGACCTCTGCCCTGGAGGCATTCCACAGCGTCCTGATTGATTTCGCTTCCAAGACTCAGACATTCTCTCCGGAAGGCATGCTTCGAAGGTGGTACTATCATCTACTTTATCTCGTTCAATTAATTTAGAAACTTCCATGCAGTCCATTGATTAGAATGCGAAAAACTGACAATATATATCCTCCCGATAATCAGATATTGAACCTGGATAAAAATAACGACTTCGTTAGAGGCACACGTCATTTTTAATGAAATATCACTATCCTACAAGACACGATTTGCAATTTTGCACGTCAAAGAAAACTCAAATCGTTGACAAACTGTCACGAAAGAGGGCAAGCCTCGGTGGTCGGTGGTCACGTTGGAGGCACGGAAGGGCCACTTCACTGCACGTCCTGAGCCAACAGGACCAACCTACGGTCAGTTTTGGAAGTAACTCTATTGTAAACGTTTAGCTCAGCGCATTTAGGAATGTTATCATGCGGTAGTTTGAATTTCAGTGTATGTTGGAAAGCTCGTCAAAAAGGTGATGGAGAATATCAGCAAGTGGCGGCCCCTATCTGCTGCGTCAGAGGTCAACAAATTCGACTTTCCAGTACTGATGACTGCAGCCTAAACAAGGCCTACCAAAAAAGAACTTATTGAGGCGCGGAGGTTCTGGTTTGGCAAGGTCACGATACAGGATTCTGCGCCTTCAGATCCCACGTCTGGTGAGTATGACACTAGCTTCAATGTGAACGACTTGCTCGAAACGTTTAGGAATGTTTCCATTCAGAGGTTTGAATTTCAGAGCATGTTTTAAAGTTCATCAGAAAGGTGGTGGGGACCAGCAAGCTGTGAAGTTCCCTATCTGCTGCATCAAAGGCCCAGTAAGAGCGCCATGTTTGTGTTCGAGTCTTCCATTCTGCTAGAGGTAGGCACAGAACACTCCGAACCAAAAGAAAGCACACTTGCACGGTGAGGTAACAGCTTTTGTTTTGCAGCACTTACGACCGACGTCAAGCAGACGCCATCTTTGACACAGTCATCCATCCATCGCAAACGCAGCCCGTTTGCGATGAATGGATGACTGTGTCAAAGATTGAGCGTGCTCGTTGGGAGAGAAGTGTCATCATTAGTTTGTAGCAATGTTGTAGGCGTTACCGAACAAAAGTAAATAAATGCGTTACTCGTTACTCTCAAATAAAAGAAACGCGTTGCCGACCTACGTTACCTGAAAAAAAAAAAGAACGCGTTATCGTTGCCTATAAAAAGTAACGCACGTTACCTCTGCGTTACTTTTTTTAATTGGAAATTAACGCGCTTTACTGTTTTGACGGTACAGGTATGCATAAGCGCCATATTTCAAGAGACATTATGTTCATGCAGAACCTGAACATAACTATTTCATATTTTTTTACGATTTCACCTAAATGCTCATTATAAGAAACGCAAAGAAAAACGCATAAAACTAAAATATTTCCATGGTTTGGCGTCTAAAAAACACACACAAAAACTCAAGAGTATTTTTTTAAGTTTTGGTAAGAAGTCATGAGCAACGTAACTAAGTTCCCCGTTTCTTGAAATAAGTAACGTAAGTATGTTACCCGTCACTGTTTTGAAAACGTAACGAGTACGTTACTACGTTACCAAAAAAAGCGACGCGTTGGGCCTCATTCACACAGCCGGCGTTTCTCCCATCCCGTCACAGTCGCGAGGGGCGTTTCCGTCGGGGGAGAGGATTTTTGGCCCGGTTTTCGGCGGAAAGCTGTGCCCCGCCGGGCGCCGGGCGACGTAGGGAGCTGCTCTACGGCACCGGCGTCCAGGGTGTTGAACCGAATCCGAACCGTAAACCTAAAACCGGAAAAAAACCGTTATTTTCGCGCGAACCGGATTTGAACCGGAACGAAATAATTTTTTTCGCTCCGGAGTGGAACCGATATGTTTTCCATGCGGTTTTCGCTTCATAGGCGAAGTAAGGTTGCAAGTGCGCGGCGAAAAGCACAGTAACCGAAGGAATAAACTGAAAATGCAAAAAAAAAATATATTTTTGCGCAATCCGGAGGTGACTTGGACCAAAATAATTATTTTTTCCTTCCTAGGAAAAACTGATAAATTATTTTTGCGGTGTTTCGTTCATGTAGGAAGTCAAAAAGCGAGAGACATCGGTAGCGGAAAGCTCTGCAACGTTCCATTATCATGTTTTCACATAACGGTCGTCTTCATAATTTATAAAGTTCGTCTCAGGAACTCAAACTAAATGAGCACAGTAACTACAAATTCTCCGGGATTTCTGTTCTTATGTTGGTGCTCCAGCCATTGACCATAAGATATCTCTTTAAAACGCACACTGGGCAACATCTGAGGTAAGAGGTGATAGATGCACTCTCTTGCTTCAATCTCAACGTCAGCCAGGTATACAGCGTCACGACAGACAACAGTGCCAACATGGTGAAAGCTGTGCGGCTCCTCGGTGAAATGAACGAGGAATGTTCTGACTCCGAAGAAGACGTTGGCTCCAGTGACCCTGAAGTTGAGTACCACGCTCTGCAATCTCTACAGGAGAATCCTGAGAGCGCACTCTCTGATGATCCCGGCTTGCTAGAAGGGATGAGGTGCGCCGCTCACACACTGCACCTGGCAGATAGTGACGCCTTGAAAGGCTCTGGCCCAGGTCACATTGTTGAAGAAAGCCGTGCGCTTGTTAAGAGACTACGTGTCCAATCTGTTATGTCTTTGATCGGGAAGCTAGGGTTGAAGAAAGCAGTGCGATTGTCCAATGCGGTGGATGTCCACGCTGCATATATTTACCAGGCTACTTGAACTAAGAGGCTTAACTGGAGGGTTCCTGTCATATGAAGAAAGGTTCAGGTGGACTGAAGACGTATGGACGGAAGTCGAAATGCTCGCAGTATTGCTTCTCCCGGCAGAAGTGGCAACGAAGACATTGCAGAAGGAACAGCTCACTGTAGGAGATTTCTACGGAGCATAGCTGAGATGTTCCATGGACACCTCCAAGATATCGTCGCCGTTAGCAAAGGCCTTGGTACAGTCAATGAAAAAGAGGGAGCGACAGCTTCTTATCACGGATGTCTTCTGTGAAGCGGTTCACATAGATCCCCGCTACCGCCTTCTTCTCACTCCTGAGCAAAAGTACCGGGCCACATTCCATTTGACGATGACTTGGAGCCAGATCACAGCTCAGCAATGCGAGCAAGATTCTACCCTTTCTTCTAAAACTGCGGTGGCTCCAGAACATCGGGAAGACGGCCTGGAAGCGCTCCCCAAGGAACGAGAGGGTGAGGCTGGCGTGCACGTTTGAGGTACCAGCAGAGGTCGGCATTTTAGGTCGCCCTCACTCACCCTCACCCTCACAGCCAC